>JANHFL010007533.1:297807-309259 GCA_032468155.1 Oxyrhabdium leporinum
TATAGGTTTTACAGCACCCAGGACAGACCGCTTCAAAGAAGACAGTCCTTGACTCAACGATGTCAAACCGGAAGTCAATAATTTCCCATTCTGTTGTATGTGTATGTTTGTGCTATATTGCATAGAATAAACATATATTGAAGAAAATTACATGAGATTTTTAGAAATTGATATATTTTAGAAATAATTCTTTCAATACAAAATGTCTATGGAGAGTCTTAATCATCCAAGTCATGATTATCTCAAATGTGCTTTTTCCAAAAGCAGCTGGACTTTCTTGTTTTTTTTCTGTGAAAATAGTTTGCTTCTCATCCAAGAAGCTTCTTCAGTTCTGATTGATTGGTGGAGAATGGAAGGATTTATATACTTTGCAATTATCTGGTAGTTAGCACTCTGAAGGTTGGTTGTTAGGTCTCAGAGAATTGTTGAAGCCAATTCGGGATTTATCTGTATCATCAGAGTCACCTGAATCAGAGTGCAAATGGATCTGGAACCTTCTTGGGACTGCTGAAAGAACTGTGTTGTAGACAGGCG
Organism: Oxyrhabdium leporinum; assembly: GCA_032468155.1. Classification (NCBI taxonomy): domain Eukaryota; kingdom Metazoa; phylum Chordata; class Lepidosauria; order Squamata; family Cyclocoridae; genus Oxyrhabdium; species Oxyrhabdium leporinum. The sequence continues at coordinate 298,342 of JANHFL010007533.1, forward strand.
GTGTCATATCCCTTCCCCTCTTGTTAAGAGAGGGTTGTTCAATTTTAACATAGATTGGCTCTTTGACCCCTCTTTCAAACCAGTGGTCCTCTCTGTCCAGAATGTGTGGACTTTGCTGTCTTCAAAAAAGTGACCTTTGTCTTTCAGATGAGATGGACTGCTGAATCCTGTCCCGATAGGTTTGTTCTTCTGTGTTGTGCCATGCATTTATGAAAACTTAATTTCACCCAAAAATAAATGAAATAGGTTTGTTTGTGAACACATATTCACCCTCAGTACAGCCCTGATTTCTACTGTTAGAGGTATTATTTTCTTAACAATTCTTTTTTCCACAAAAAGCTGCATAAACAAAACGAGTTCTTTTAGTTCAGGGCATACTGCTCTCCAGGAGCTTTTGCCAGGCCTAATCTGAAAAGTGAGAGACTGAACTTGACCCCCTGGGCCTTCAGAGGATTTTTAGGAACATGCTATTAAGTTTCTATATGCAAGGGGGCTGATTTATATCACGTAGTGAAATTAAAAATATTGTGGCATTACGATATCAAGGACACCAGATACTCATGTAATTCTGGGAAAGAATGTTCTCTTAAACCACTTCATGGATTAAAATCATCCCTAAAAACCTTAGGCAAATTATTTGGGAAGGTTTGTTAGATACACATGTATACATAATTATACGCATACATGCAGATCAATTAAAATAGAAACAAATCAGTGAGATTGCTTCTGTTTTTTGTTTCATGAAAGTCCCAACCTGAAAACTATATATGCTACAAAATGCTTGTATGTCTGGCAGCAAGGTCAGGGTTTTGTGCTGCATAATAAATGAAAAATCATTTTAAAATAGAAACAACTAAGCCTTGCTGGAAATAATATATCCCTTGATGCACATCTTATGGCTTTGCTTCTGATATCCACTCAGCAGAACAACATATCCTGGTTCTCTTGCTGGATGAGGGCGAACCTGTGTTTTATTTTATTTTACTTTATTTAAAGAATAATGAAACTTCTGCTGAAAAAAATCTTCATTGCTTTTTGATGGTCAATTAACAAAAGGGATAATGGGATGTTAAGGCATACCTCCCAAGGAAGGTATGCTTGGATTTTAATGTGTGGCCCATGCATGTTTCTGGATTATAGGTAGTCTTTCACTTAAGACCATAATTGAGCCCAAAATTCCTATTGCTAAGTGAGACAGTTGTTAACTGGGTTTTGCTCCATTTTACAACCTTTCCTGCCACATTTGTTAAGTGAATCAGTGCAGCTGTTAAGTTAGTGACATGGTTGTTAACTGAATCTGGTTTCCACATTGACTTTGATGGACAGAAGGTCGCAAAAGATGATCACATGACCACGGGACACTGCAACCACAATAAATGTGAGTCACTTGCCAAACATATGAATTTTGATCATATGACCACTGGGGATGCTGCAACAGTCATAAATGTGAAAAATGATTTTGAACCTCAGAGGAAGGATAGTCAGTCCTGGATCCAAGGTTTTATAGCTGGAAGGGATAACAATTTCAATTCAAAGGACAAAGCCTTGACAACATCTGCACCTCAACTTTTAATCAGACTAAGACAGTAGTACAAGCTCCTTCAGTCAGATTAGAATGTATGACATTACAGATGCTGATGCATAAATATGACTCAATGAGTTTAGAAAAATGGTTCCCAATTTTTGCCTTTGTATGGCAAAAATAACTCATGCTTTTCAAAAGGCAACTGAACTTTCTTGTTTGTTTTCCCTTGAAAACGTTTTGCTTCTCATGCAAGAAGCTTCTTCATTCTGAAGAACCATTTTCAAGGGGAAAAAAAACAAGTCCACTTGCCTTTTGAAAGCACCTTTGGGACATGTGATTCCTGTAGATATTCAGATGTTCAGAAGACTACCTCCACCACCACCACCTCCCATTTCTTTCTTAGTCATTTAACTAAAATCTTGCCAGATCACCAAAATTCATGAATGCTGTTGTTTATGTCTCAAGGTTTGTGGCATTTTAATCAGTAAGGCCATTATCTTAATTATTCTTGTAAGATTGATGATTTTGACATATACTATAACCCCAAAATTAAATAAACTAATTGGGGAGATGGGTTTGTTGAATACAAAGTGGGATTTTGGGGCCCTAAAGCACACATATGCATAGAGAACTGTTTTCTGATTCTCTCTCTCTCTCTCTCTCTCTTGCAGAAATGCTAGGGTTCAATAAAGATGACATTGTACAACCGACTAGTCTGAAGAAAGAGTCCAATTGTAATTCAGTTTGAGGAGCATTTGCTTGTGCAAAATTATTTTCTTAAAGCACAGAAGAGAGTGTAATAGGTCTAGACTTCGGGATCAGAAAAGGAATCAGTAAAAGGTGCCATACTGTGAAGATGGAATCTCCACACTCACAATTTGATTTGGGGCATTGTCATTCTGATTGTCTTTATACTGGTTATAACTTCTCACTTTCTTATGATTATCTGGCATTCAGGGTCATCTTCATCTTCTCTAACCACTGCAAGATAGTGTCTTCAGCCGCTTCCTTGCCACCAGCAACCTTTATTGTTCTGTATGAGACACTCACTTCAAATTCTACTAACTCTCATGGATAACACATTCTTTTCCTGCTGGTTGCCAGCACTTAAATTTTGACAGCTCTCCAAGCTGCAGCAAAGTTAAAGATTGCTGACTTAAACTCACCATTTTTCAGATGTTGTAAAGTGTGTTGCCTTTTGTATTTTTTCTTAATCAGGCTTGTCCTCCTGACATAACCATTGCTGCCTTCAAAAATTTTCTCTTTTAGCTGTCAGAATGTTCCTGTGGTCTGGGAACTGGATGATTGATGTATTTTTTGGCAAATACTTGCATTTAAATTGCTCATCTTTCCTACATTTCTCTCCCGCCCCCCCCAAATGATGAGTAGGAGTTCGGAGACTTCCTATTTACAATTGATATTTTCATCACCTCATATTGGTACCTTCTGACTTCTGACAAAAAGTGATTGAAGAACCAATGATGGAAACTGTATAAAACATTATAATATATGGCTGACAATTGATACAGAATATCTTTCTGTATTTTTTGATGATGTGACTTGCTGAACATAACTGGCATTAGTCTGTACAATCCATCAAAGTTTACACAAAGTAAAACCAAGAGCCTCTCCTTGCTGATCTTTCATTCTGCTGGAGTATTTCATGTTTAAAGATTTGAGAATTCTTGCAAATCAAATCAGTCTCATTGGTGTTGTAGATTTGTTATAGTATGAGGCCTTTGTCATCAATTAGTACATGTAAGCTTTTGCTGAATGATTCTGTCTCCTCTGTTGGTACACTTGAAATTGCATTGAAGATTTGCTTGTTAATGACTTCATGCCATTTACAAAATCACCATAGCCATCCAGCACAAGCTTTGAAACTTCTTTTCATGTGGTTTGCTATTGTATTAGCTGCTGGTTTTAGTTCCACTCCATGTACATTAACACCACATGAACACTGCTGAACACATCACTTGATCATTGCTGAATTGATTGCTATTTCCAGTGCCAGTTTCATGTATTTTCTTTCCTCAATTTCAGCTTTTTCCCATTGATAGCATTTGCATCTTACAATAATACATGCTTATCTTTTTCATTATGAATATTTGATTCTTTACATCATACTCATAAAGATGTGAAATAGACATTCTTGATTCTAATATTTAATCAACTCTGAATTAGGTTTGGATTCTTTTAATTTTGTTTGGCCCCCATCAAAATTTAATTTACTATAATATTTGAAACTTTAGCTACCAAAAACTCGTCCAACCTCTAATTCACATGATGGCCAATTCATCTGAATCTCAAATGTGAAGCTTCTGCTGAAACATACAGATTTTTAAGGGGAAGTAATAAACATTATCTGGTCTGCTTTCCCTTACAACAGACTTTGTTACTTGGTATAAATTTCATTCTTTCCTGAAATGTAGGGTTTCTCTGCCCCCCCTCCCCCACATTACATCCAAATCCATTGAAACAAAGTATGCAAGCTCAAAGGTTTGTTGTGTCACTATCTGCATCAAGGACAACCTTCAGCACTCTTGAGGACCACAATATGGCTGTAGACCATAGGCTGGGAACCATTTCTATTGATGTTGAGACATCTTCATGCAATTGTCCTACATCCTGCTATTATACTGTGGAAATTAGGCAGCAGTGAGCAGTCCAAGACTCTATTTGCTGCTGCTCACTAATGGAGTTATCTGCCAAGGATTATATCTCCCTTCAAGTCTCTGCCTTGACTTTGCTTCTAGTTCCTCATTTTTATACCCTTGAACAGACTTTTCTATCTGAGCATTCAAGTATCAATAGAATAGGACAATATCTGTTGAGGGTTCCAGCAACATTTTTCACTCAGCACTGATAGGAATATTTTTTTTGCAATTTGAACTGATAAACATAACATAGAATAATATTTTAGGATGACCTTAGCCTACCTTCCAGCTGGAATAGTGCAAAGCACATTGTTAACATATTAGTATTTTTTTTTTAAAATGACAGGTATAATAGTTCTGCTAAACTGGACACAGCCTATAAAAATAATCATCCTTCCAATAGCTCAGGTGCATAAATATGATTCACAAAATTATGGAGTTATTTTTCCAATTAATGTGGCCATTTAGCACATTTTCCTGAAATATGGTACTGATCAACTTGTCTTTGATAACTTCTGTTATTTATAAATGTTGACAAGCAGAGGAGAATATTTGTAGTTTAGGGTTGAAAGTCCAAAAAGCTAGGGGATTCCTGGAAGTCTGCCATTCTGACAAATCAGCCATCAACATGCACATAAACAACATCTACGTATCATTCAGAAGAGACAATCAACAAATGAAAGACGGAACAAAAAGACCAAAGCACCTCTCAACAGCCAATACCCAGATGAGCAGACATTAACATCAAGATTAGCATACACTAAAAATCAAGATGTAAACAATATCCCAATCAAGGAACAGCCATACAAGCTAACAGTAAACAGGCCAACCTAAGAACTACCAAGACCACATCTACCAATACAGAACAAACCACTAGAATATAAACTGAGAGCAAACGCCATTCCCTACTAAGACTGATGATATTACCTAGTTTGGGCAATGAAAGATCTGCAAGAAAACAGCCAAGCTCAATGTTGACCAGGTTTGGTTTTTTTTTAAATTTGTATGGAGTAGTGGAAATTTTTATGCTGGTATGTAAGAATGGTAAAGGCAAAGCAATAACAACATAAACAACGTCAACCATAAAATCATATAATCAGTGTCAGAATCCTTAAGGAACTAAAGGCATCTCTTGGATTGGTGAATGCCCATTCTGAGATTGTTATGAGAAGAACACTGAGCAACAATGGTATGCATGGCAGAGTTGCAAGGAGAAAGCATTACTCTCCAAAAAGAGCATTGCTGTTCCGCTACAGTTTGTGAAATATCTTTTGAATCAGCCAGAAGGTTATTGCAAGGATGTTCTGTGGACAGTTGAGCACACAGTAGAGCTTTTGGATATGAATGAAAAGTGTTCTTTTTGGTAAAAGGCAAACTCTGCATTCCAGCATAATTAAGCCATATGTGAAACATGGTGATGGCAGTATCATGGTTTAGAGCTGCTTTTTGCCTCTGGACCAGGACAGATTGCCATCATTAATAAAACTATGAATTCTGAATTGTACCAACAAATTCTATAGTAAAATGTCAGGGTCCATGAACTGAACCTCATGAGAACTTGGGTCACGGAGAAAGACAATGACTGTCAGGGTTCCATCAAAGTTCCACTCGTTACCCAAAATACACAAGTTGCACAACCAAAAAATTGTTAAAACATGAAAAATTAATGTTGTGGAATAGTCAAGTCTAAGTCCTCACCTTAATACTATAGAAATGTTGTGAAAAGATCTGAAGTAGGCAGTTCATTAGAGAAAGAATACTAACATCTCTGAGTTGAAGCTCTTTTGTAAGGAGAAATGGGCTAAAATTCCTTCAAGCCAACATGATTTAGAGCTATTGGAAATATTTAGTTACAGTTATAGTTGCCCAAGAGGAAAGCAAAGGTTCACATACCTTTGCCACACACAAATAGGTGGCTTTGGATCATTTTCCTCAATAAGTCAATGAACAAATACAGTGTTTTTGACTCTGTTTAATTGGATCCTCTTTAAGGAATACAGAGAACAGATCCTATTTTAGGCCATATTTATACAAAAATACTGAAAATTCAAAAAGGTTTCACATACTTTTAAGGTCCGTTGTCATTAATAGATGTGAATTTGAATTTTCTGTAAGTTCAGAGTCAGCCATGGACAGAGATTCTATTGTCAAGTCTGAGCTCTGTTTCCAGAACATGAAGTGTTTTCTTCAGAGATTAAAACCTTAAAATGGCTATTTCAAGCTTGGGAAATTTGGCAGATTCCTAAAACCCAGCAATAGTATATTATGGAAATTAGTACTAAGAAACCGTTAATGTGCTGAGTAGGTTGGTAAAGTCAGCAACTTGAATTTCTTTCCAATAATAACAGTAGGGGCAGCCAATGGTTTTGGGCAATAGGTTTGGGATTTGGAGAGGATATCATTTGCTTTGCAGTTGTACTAAGGAGAAGGATTCTCTGTTCATAAAATTGGAGCCTTGCTCATTTGACCAATCACAGAGCAAAAATGTCAAATCCAGCAGGACATCCAAGAGGTGCTTGTGGGCATATTAAGGACCTTAGAGATTTAATATCTACTGAATAGTACTGTAGTTGCTGTGTTCATGTTGATGCCAAGGTTTGTGGAATGAGAGCTTGCCATTCAAAAGATAGAATACTAAAGAAAATGTTAATTTAGGATTCCCCAGCTGTTTGGGGTGATTGACTTCAAAGGAATTTTAAGAATTTGTTGTAAACCCTGTCACAAAATGCACACCGTAGGAAAGTTTGCTTATGGCTACCTTGGGGAACATGGGTTAGTCCCAAAATTTTCATTCACCGAAGAGCAAACTGGAGATAACGCTCTTTTCATGACTCTGTTGGTTTTTCTTTTTTCTTCTTCTGTGCAGATAGCCATTGAAAGGCATCAGCAAGTATTAACAAGAGACTTGATGTCTTCCAAAAAAGGTGCCTTCGCCAAATCCTAAAGATTCACTATTTTGACCTTATTACTAATGAAGCAGTGTTCCAAAAGAGTTTCTCCTGCAAACTATATAACATACACAAAAGACTCCAACTTGCAATCCATATTCTCCATGTGGAGAACAATTCAATTCTCAAGATGGCAATGAGATGGACTCTCTTTGATGTGAAACGGTCAAGTGGACCTCCTTGAAACACATAGCAAAAAACATTCATGGAAGACTTGAAAACTCTAAACATCACATAGGAAGACACTGAAGTAGTCGCCCAAGACCGAAATCCTGGAGATCTTTTCTGTCTGAAATGCTAAATAACACGAGAGGATCTAATGCTTATAATAATAAAAAAAATGGCCAAAGAGCCACATTTGCCCTGGATTGAAAATACCCATATTTTTATTTTTAAAAAAGTCCTGTGAGCCCAACATGCTTTCCTTTAAACTTAGCTGATGCTCTGCTTTGCAGCATGCTGGTTTTTTAGTAAAAGTTTTAATGAAACAATAGTTGGTTCTTTAGCAAAAGCAGGTGAAGAAGTGAGATGGTTTAGGTTTCAGCAAGTCATTTTAATTGCTGCGCCTTCTTTAAAAGGAGTTCTGAAATAATGACTGAGTATTCTGCACTGCAAAAGTATTGACAAGCAAACAGGGAGAATTTCAAATGAAACCAGGTGGAGATGAAATAGTGAAGCAAATAGGCAGATGAGAAAAGGATTATGCAGCAGAGTGATGTCCAAGGTCATATAAGGCAATAGCAATGTGGCCTCAGTGTTTTCTCTTGATTAGATTGGACGTTTCTGGAACACCAGTTGTGCATGAAACAGTGATTGACACAGCTTATACTATTAGTCAGGCTGTTCAGGCTCTTGGTACAGGAAAGTTCACATTTCTTCCCATTCAATCCAGAGTAGATGATGCTTGAAGTTCATTCTTCTCTTTCTGAATCAGCATATATTTAGTTCTTATAACTTGTGTCTACGTAATGTCTCCCCATCCCTGATAGTAGTTAATGAATTCGCACCAAGCTCATTTATGTAGTTAAGCTGCATTTCTGGTAAAAGAGCTTCTTGTTGATTATTGTCTCTTGTTTTCTAATGATATTTTTCAGGTAAGGTTGCCAGAGCGGGCAGGTAAGAGCTTTTTCTGTGCCAGTTAGCAGGGAGGGCTTTTTAATGCTCATAATGGATAATCATTTGCTCACCCCATTGTTCTAGATCACTGGCAAATTCACTAAGAGATGAAAATGGGAAAATGACAAACGGGCTTATGTTATGGAGAAATTCGGGGGGAGGGGGGCAGGTAGAGAAGAATGCTTTAATGCCTTAGAACACCTCACTCTAGTCCCCACACAACCAAGGTATATTCTTTTATTTTATTAGTGAAGTGCAATGACCCCCCCCAAAAAAAAGAATAATGCATCCGGGATACCAAAATAAAAATATAGAAATTATCATGATTCAAATAAACTAAACTTAAGGGGGGGGGGAGGGAGAAACAAAAGAAAAATATAGCAAAAGTTGATGTATATAATATTGGTCTAAAATCTATTAAAGATTTCAATTTATTTCATAATCTAGACCATGTGAAATATATTACTTCCATTTTCTTATTTTTAGAATATAAATATGGACAAAAACATATCTTGGATCTAACCTTTAATGACAAGACTGTAGATTTTTCCCACTTGAGTAAGATATTTCTTTTAGTCAAGACCCAGGCTTCACAGAAGGATAATACCATAATTTGCAAGTATAATTTTGCATCTCATTTATATTTTATTGAGAGGTCAGGTTGACACTTTAGAGAGTACTTGCTATATTTTTCCCAAAACTACCTTCACTTAAAAATCAAGGGTAACTATGACTGGACATGACCAAATGATGTGAGCCAGGGAGCCCTCAAAATTCTTGCAATCTGATACTTAACTTTTTTTTTTTTAAAAAAGAAAAGTTTAACAAAAATCAAACAACATTGTCAATGAATTTTCTATGAATTACCTTAATTTCCAAGTCATAATTTTACATATCTTAAAAATTGGCCTCACTGATTTTCAAGAACTGAACATTCCAATTTCTCATTCCATGTTTCATGTTACCAGTGATAACTTTCCTCCTATTTTTAGTTTCATACAAAATGGAATTATTGGTTTCATTTCATTTTAAAGATCCTGACATTCCAGATGCTTCTAAAGTTGCTAAAGCATCTGATGAGTGTGCTGGAGATGATACAGATATGTTATAGTTAAACATAGCCTCTCAAAACTCTTAAAATGACCATTTGGATGAATTGATTTAAGATATTTCAAAATCTCTCTTGTTTGTCCAGGGCTTTCAATAAAACACTTTCTCACTATCTTCAGATTAGGGTTACCCTGATGTCACTTTCTAATCTCATCTAATGAGATTCTGGATCAGAAGTTAACCATTTAGTAATAGGTAAATAATGGGAAACATAATTTTCCATAACATAGTGTGGAAAACACGCCCCCTATTTACTGGAAGTTGATTGTAGAAATTGTCAAGAATGCAAAGAGGTCACATATCACGTCATTCACTAATCAAACCTACAGGTGGCAATATTATGAAAAGTCCTTATTTCATAATAAGATGACAGAAAACCAAACCTTTATAAACACTTTAAACAGTATGTATGAACCATACAGAGGGCTTTTCAGCAATTTATATGATTAAAATTGCCAAGTTCAACTCAATTGTTGCTATATCCCAACTATCAATCACCAAACAAATATTGTTGGACAGTGGCCTGGGTTTTGCAGCTTTCATTTATGAACCCGATTCTTAGGGGGGGGGGGAAATGAAGTTCTTCTGTTCATCTGGTACACATTCAATGATGTAACTGGCATAGGAGTCTTTAACATTACTATTGATATGAAGAGTGTCAGTGTATTAGGTTCATAAACTGGAATAGACATGGCAACAGGTCAGCCAATGGGGACTAGTTGGAAATTGAAACATAGTATTTATTTGTATGGGGCCATAAGAGACAGTTTGGAGTCTGGGTGTGGCTTTGACTTGCTGAACTGTATATAAATAGTTGGTTAGGCCTCTGGAGCCTAGGCCTCTGTATCTCTCTACTCTGTAATTACTTGCTTCTGTGAACATTGCTTCAGTGTTCCTGATTTTTGTACTCTGGCTTCTGCTGTATGGTATTGTATATAAAGAAGTTTTTCTCATGTGGATGAATCCTGCAGAATTATTTACTTGTGTGCTGGTCGGATGTGCTGCAAATACTCTGACAAAGAGCAAATCTTTACAAAGCAGCAGATGCTTTAATGAGTCACAGACAGATGCTGCATTTTTAATTCTGGCTCATTCCAAACGCCTACTTCCAAATGAATCCATAGCACTGGATATCCCTGAAAGAACAGTCAAAACTAAGATTTTTTTTCTTAAAGAAAAAATGGTGCATTAGCCAGGTAAATGTGCATATTTGAGCACTGTATGAAACTTTTTCCTCTATCTTTGTTTATGAATATACTACAGTTGAAAGATAAACACATATCCTTGATCTGAGTGAGCCTGAAGATAACTGTACAAGGTACTTACAACTGAAGCTTAAGTACATGCTGAGAATTTTAGAAGTAGCTTATTTGAGCATGTTATTTATTTGTTTATTTATTTATTTTGGAAAGGTTTGGTTGAATACCTTCATGTCAAGCCTTCCCTGACTGAGGGGTTTTTAAAGTTTTTAACTAGTTTTTTTAAAAAAAAAATTTTTTTAAATAACAGCTAATTTTAAACCTGTATGTTGTGGTTGTTTTTAAATGGAGTTGTGAACCGCC
>JANHFL010007533.1:309706-324546 GCA_032468155.1 Oxyrhabdium leporinum
TTGTGAACCGCCCCGAGTCTTCGGAATGGGGCGGTATATAAATTTAAAATTAAATAAATAAATAAATAAAATGTTAACACTTATTCTTCTAGCATTGTACTGGGAACAATTCCAACAATATGTTGCTATAAAATGTTTTCTTAAACATGAGAGTCTGACAACTGTAAAGATTAAAGAGCTCTCTTAACCCTCAGTTTTTCTACATGAATCAACATTGTTTTTTACTTCTCCATGTTCCATGCTCCATGCCTTGACAGAAGATCTAAGCTACATTAAATAGTGAAATATTTTGTTATTTCTGGTAATCTAGACCAGGACCCTGTACAAATATGGTACACATGAGTGTCAAAGTGCCCACAGATTATGACTCCGATGCTTTCAATCATCCTGTCCTTCCTGTCTCTGACATCATTATCATCATGATCACGATAATCATGATCAAGATCATCATCAGCTTTGATTAGAAGAGGTAGCTGCCTTTTTTATAAAACAAAAATCTATTCTAGTAGCATCTTCATTTCTAAGAATGCCTCTGGAAACTGTCTAATGCCCTTCTCTCAGTCCACAATAGTAAAATGGAAAATGGTCAGCAGTGTCCTGCAAAGCTGTGAAATCTTCATTCCCTTCATTCGTAAACTGTATGAGTTCATCATGCTGGCCACTTGGCGAAATGTCATCATATTTTGTTAAAATTCCAAGTGTGTCATCTGGTCCAGAGCTCTGTTGAAGACAAAGAGGATAATTTCTTTTAGGTGGTTTGCTGCAGGAATCCAAGCATATCTGGCTCAGCAGTGCATGGCTTGAGTGCATCTTCAAAAATAACAAGGTGTTTGAAGTATGGGACACATTTAAATGACTATATAAATACAGTCCTTGCATTGTTTTTAATTGTAAGTATGAAGACAATAGAGCTGTCTGCAACAAGGGAAAGATGATGATAAATCTAGATAAAATATATCTAAATTTATATATGTCTTTGTGAAAGCTGGATAATCAGAAAGGCAGGCTGAAAAATAAAGAACATTGAATTGTGATCTCGGAGAAAATAGTTCAGAATACAAAAAACCCTAGAACAAATTATTCAATGATATAGGTATAAAACACTGGAAGTGCTAAAAATGAAGCTAAAGCTTAAATATTTTGCACACGTGTGAAAGCAAAAGTCATTGGAAAAGAACCTGATGTTGAAAAAAAAAATCAAGAGTGACTGAAAGGCTTGTCGAAGACAAGGTGATTAGACACAATGACTCGTGACACAGGCATGAGCTTAGAAGAACCAAAGAAGTAGTTACTACAAAGGAAGACCTGATAGTCTTGTTGAAATCATGTTACTTGCTTCATGAAGAGTTAAAACTGACTGCTAAACAACAACCATGCTGGATGGAACATAGAGTATCACCAATATTATAAAAATCTTCTAAAGAATGCCTTTATTTTGTTTTCAGAATTTGATCATGTTTTATGCCAAATTAAAAATTCCATCTCACTATATTAACTATGTTTCTGAAGACAAAACGCTGTAAAACTCAAAAGGATTATTATGTCATTCAGAAGACTTTCCCACATGAAAGTATGATGTAGGAGTTCTACTTATTTAGGGTGTATTCTAAAATTTGAAAACATGGGACCAGTTGATTCATTTTCCCACAATACACTTACAGGAGTTAGTATGATTTCATATAGGAAGATTGCTCAATAGAATGTTGCAAAGAGAGAAAGAATAATATAATGTTTGGACACTGAAGGGACAAGGAGATATGATTTGTATTAATATTCACGCCTATAAATATATTATAAACATAAATGTGTGGTTTTTTTGGGTTTTGTCATCTGATGAGTTAGGCTGTCATTCCCATTTAACAGTGGGAAACCAAGGTAGAATAACTATTTTAAGTTAAATATTTTTACATCATTATTTCTGTTTGTATTTTCTATCTGCTCCGAAAGGGCAGGATAGTGCAGTCAGAAAATAATGGACCAGGGAGACTAGACTGGGCACTGCCCAACTTCAGCCAATTCTGGCTAAAACCACACAAATAAAGCAAAATAAATGAAATACAGTGAAGGAGAAAAACAAAATGACAAAGCTAGATAGCTATTTCAGAACATATATAACATATGATAAATGTATCTAACAAGAGGTTTCCATCTACCCTATTTCAAGGGAAAACAGCAGATTTTGAAGGCCTTACAGAAGGCCAACAGGGTGGGAATTGTCTGGATCTCAGGAGGATCTCATTTCAGAGGGAAAGTATCATGTAGAGATGGTGTGCTTCTTGGGTCCTGAAATACAACCTTGTTTGAAGGGACCTGCAGTGTATCCAGTTTGTGAACTCTATTGGCTGGGCAGAAACCATGGGAGATTAGTTATCTGAGAGAACCAGGCCCTGTGCCATGCAAGGCTTTATGAGCGATGAAGGCACCATGAATTATACTTGGAAGCATATTGGTACAGTGCAACTCACAAAGCAGAAATGCCATGTGGCAGCCACTGAGTGTATTGCTGTATTATGAGCCAGTAGTTTTCAAGGGCAGCCCCATGTAGTGTGAATTGCTGAGCTGTTATGTGACAAGAATGTGAGTGACTGTCTAGAAGACTGCCCAATCCAGGAAGTGGCACGCTACAGCTGCCATCTGTTTTCTTAGCAGGAGTTATGAGTCCAAGAAGACCTCCAAACTGCACATCACTCCTAAAAGGGAACTGGTACTCCATCCAAGAATAAAATCTTCCACAGCCACAGCCATTTGATCTTAGTAAGAGTGAGTTGGATTGGCTGGCTGTGGTTGAAAGATACAGTTGGATAGCATCAGCATACTAGTGGATGACACTACCCAGCATCTCAGTATTTAGATACCCAGCATTTAGATATTGAACAAGTAGCTTAAGAATTGACAGCAGAAGCTGTGTGGCTTCACAAATCTATTTACACGGACATGCATTTTATTAATGTTTAAAATGTATGTTATGCTTTCTCTGTGGTTGTCCATTTCTGCCTTCGGAAAATCTTTTTTGGTGATGGTTAAATGTTCATTTTGGGCTTAAGGAACATTTCTGACATAGCTTGAATGTGTGGGTGAAAATATGGACAGTCATCAAGCTCTTCCCCATTTGTCACATAGGGTGAGGGATTGAGGAGTTCCAATCTCAATTTATTTAAAGGTGATGGGTTGGGGAGAAGTGACAAAGTGTGGACAAAATTGATAAAGTGAGAAGATGCCTTTCCAGCCCAGCAGAACTTCTGATTTCTTCATTTAACAGATGATGAGAAAAATGAATGCTCTTCTTTTGCAAAAGATACGCAGAGAAACAGAATGTATTTCAATTTCCATTATGTTGCTAGTTGAAAATATATTTCTTCCTTTAAAAAAAAAAGCAAAAAAAAATACGATTTCACTATTTTACTTTAGCATTCCTAGAAATGTGTAAGAGATACTTCCTTTGTTTCTTTAATGGGAAGCTAGAAGGAGTGAGTGGGTGGGGGATGCTGCCTTATTCTGTTCAGGAAGGAAGCTATTTTTTAATTCTGTCTCCCCAGGATGACAAATGGTGCATGCAGTTCTGTAAGTGTTTGCTAAGGCAGATGCTATGATTTTCCCAGCGTGATCTCTTATGTCCCCGCAGGGATGATTCTACACTTGTACAAAATTGTGTAACCGAGCCAAGGATCTTTAGGTCACCCAGTGACATTCTGTTGCTTGCAGGTTCCGTTACCATTCTTCAGTGAATTATATGGTTTTGGTGAGCAAAGGATTGTTCTCAGGAGAGGTTGAGGGAATGGGGATAAAAGCATATTTCAGGGCATTTCCAGGATTTGACAGACCATATGCTGTCACACAGAATGATAAAAAGCAACTCCATTGTTACTTATTTATCAGCATATGCCTGGAAATTTGTATGTATCTGGAAAGCATTTGGTTGTAAAATGTTATGTTCTCTTGCTAGAAATAGGGCACATTATAGAACCATTATTCTGGATTTTCTGAATTAGAAACTTCACAGATTCATACTTAGCCATAACTATATCCATGCCTTTCCAACTCAAAGCCTACTTCATTGAGCTAGGTTTATGGTTCAGAAGAATTGAGATTGGCACCCACTATGCATGATCTCCCTTCGTGATGGCTAGAATTATCATCTACTTTTATGCACAACAATGCTTGACTACTCCAACTTTGGTAACCTTATTTAAATCTCTTGGTACTTTGCCACTTCAGTGTCACTGCCTCACATCTATTTCATTTCTTTTTGAGAATTGTGTCTTGTTTTGTTGGATCATCTTAGAAGTTTTCATTTTGGTCCTTCTCTCCAAAACTTTTTGCCAAGGGGCCTGCTTTGAATTGTGCTTTGTATGTTATTTTTCAAATATATCAACTTGTCCTTCCTACATATTTGCAGTAATAGATGGATAGATAACAAATGGCTACAAACTAACATAAGTAACAGTATAGTGACAAATACTAGGTCAAACTATGTTTTAATCTTTGGGAAATAGGACATAAAGCTGGGTAAAGGAGTATCAATTATATATTGGACCATATTTTTTTTTACTAATTTCCTGTCAGTAGATACATATGTATGCATGTCTCTAACATGAAATAAACCTATAAATTAACTCTTCAGAAATAAAGTTTAAACACCTGGTTGAAGTAGGAGGAATATGTTTTGATAACAAATGAAAATTAATCTACTTGTTCTAGGTTTTCACTATTTATATATTACTTGCAATGTTTTGTTTCATTTTCTCCATAAAACCCAATCTATTTGATATATTCATTTTCTGTTCCATTTGACATATGGCATAATACAGTCTATCTAACATTTGCTACAAATTTGTTCATGGTCTTAGCCAACAATACAGCATTATTATGCCTATGACAATATATGCACATTCATAAGTTGAATTGATCCACCTCTGATTTCACCAGCATTCCTAATTTATTTATTATTAAACTTGTATGCTGTCCATCTCACTGGTGGCTTATATGCATACAATAAAAATAAAATAATAAATAAGGATCTTAAATTTAAAATTCAGTTAAAATAAAACTGACCCAGATGGACAGGCAGAGAATAAAGTACACACAGGGAGAAGGTGGGGTGCTATTTACTCCATTAGCCACCTCCAAAATGCCACAGCTCATTGGGGACCATTATATATTTATCCATTAATAAATTAAAACATCAAGGAAAATCACAAAACATTAGCTTACTGCATGCTCAGTGCTGTACAGGTAGTTGACTTATGTCCACAATTGAGGCCAAACTTTTAGTGGCTAGGTGAGTCATTTGTTAAGTGAGTTTGCCCCATTTTCTTGCCACAGTTGTTAAGTGAATCAGTGCAGTTGTTAAGTTAGTAACACAGTTATTAAGTGACTTCAGCTTCCCCATTGACTTGCTTGTCAGAAGTTCATAAAAGGCGATCACATGACCCTGGGACATTGCAACTGTCAGAAATATGAGTCAGTTGCCAAGTGTCTGAATTTTGATCACATGGCCACGGGGTTGCTGCAATAGTCATATGTATGAAAAATACTCATAAGTTACTTTTTTCAGTGCTGTTCTAGCTTCGAATGGTCACTAAATGAACTGTTGTAAGTTGAGGACTACCTATGTCATGTATTAAGCATTTCATTTCTTTTCATGCATGCTTTATTTTCATTATATATCACTCTCGCCATATGTACCAATCAATCTTCAGCTCTATATTTGCATAAAACATTTCATAATTCAGGCCTAATGGCTATATCATAACTATTTCCAAATTAATGAGCATAATAAGCTTCTTCTCTCAAATTTATACATTTCTCAGTGGCTTTCTGAACAGCAGAAAGATGGTCTCTCGCTCTCTTACCTTCCTCCATGCCTTGCATAAAGCTACACTGTACTTTTGTAATTTTGCTCATTTAACCTCTTGTATTTTTTTAGTCAGAATTCTGCAGGACTTGCTTTAGAAAACCTCTGTAGTTGTTCAGTGCAAAAATTACAAAATCCTTTATTTCCCTAAAATAGTTCTTAAGCCAGAATGAGTCCCATTAAATAGGCATTTGGAAAATTGCTAATTTATTGCATTGTGAAGTAAAAGCATAACTTCTAGAATTTAGAATTTATAGTAGTTAACTTCACTGGAGGACTAACTAGCTTCACAAAGTAAAAACTTAGAACTAAAGAAGCAAGCTTACATACTACAAATTTATTTCTCTGCCATTGTTATTTCACTGATAATGATCACAGTTTTCCTAACAGAAAAGGAGTTATAGGACCATTCAAATGAATTAAATGTTTATCTGTTATCTTATTGGAAAAGTGCTGAGTTGGAAATAAGCGAATAGTATAGTCCTTTTATAGGCTCTTCTTGAAACTTTGCTATAATATGTCTTTCATTAAGCATGATTATATTAAGGGGGAATAAGAGAAAGGATGACACATGGCAACCTGCCCTGGTTGTGCTTGTGGTATCTTCCCTGTTCTCCATCACATGATGGCAGCAGCTAGCAAAAGATCAAAGGTTTAAATCAGTTCCTGCTGTCACTCCTGCTTTACATCCGGTTTCTCTCCTGCGGAGCTAGTGTACAGGAGAACCTACTGATAATCTTTCAGGATTTGTGATGAATATAAGAGAACATCATCTTGGAGAAGGTCTATCTGTGTGGTCAATACTGACTTGATGGCACATAATCAATCCATCATAAGAGAGCAAATAGTTATTGACTTCAGCCAAGCTTAGTCTCCTCCATGAAAAGATGAGCATGCTGCATTTAAGGCTGTCTAGTCTCCCTTTGGAAGGTCTTTCAGAAAGTGAAGAAACTCATGCCAAGCAGTCTTACTGCTATTAAAGCAGTAATGCAAGGCAAAAAGAGGAATTATGTACTGCTTTGCATTGTTACTATTAGCTACAGTGACCATAGTTGTTTGGGCCTAAGATATAACAAAGAGCATCTTCTCTCATACTCTGCAGATTGCATCCATTGCTTAAGGATGATTTTTTAAAAAATAATAGATTGGGGTAATTGTATGATTGTATCCTGTTAGTAGAAATCTGTTATGGGTTTTTTTGGAGTTGACGTTGACTGTTTAAGATTATTTTGATTATAACATCATAGTTACAAGGAACAGAGTGAGAATAAATACATCAATATGATAACAAAATACTTTTCTCCAAGTGCACAGAGGAATAATTTTGACCTCTAATACCTATAGATGTAATATGTTTTTATGCTAAGTTGCTTTCCACCATTATCTGATTGAAAGCTTTTTTAGAGCCAACAGGTACCTCATCTGGGATGCAAAGGTTTAAAATAGTATGCTGCCTGTCCATGTCCTGCCAGCTATGTTACATTAATATCCTGATACTAACAATTGCTCTCTTCTTGGTTGACTTAGTAGGGCAGCTATTATGGAAACTGATAGCTGCATTAACTTCCAAAGTTGGGTAAAGATCCCATCTCCCATAGAAGCTATTAGTAGATGGATAACCATTGCATGGGATGCTGAGAATATACTTCATCAGGCTGACAAGGATAAAAAAAGCATTAACGTCTATATCGTCTTTCCTGTGCTTGCAGGAAAAGGTTCAGAGAATTGTGAAACTGATTATCCTTTTCCTTTTCAAAGATTATCCTTAGGCCTATCTGAGAATAATCAGTTATCGGTTTTAGAATGGCTCTTTTCATGTTACATTTTTGAGTAGGGAAATGTGTACTATAAATTAGGGACATGTAATTTAATCTACATATAGCATATGCTGGTGTAGCATGTGTTTATTGTTCTATTCAATCAATTTTTCTATGAATTATTAAAAGAAGAGACAAAAGACTCATCTATACCATTCATATTCAGTTTCTTGTACTGGACTACTCTATTACTAGTAACATACATTTTTTGTAATATAAAACAATTAACTGTAATAAGTTAGTTCCATGGTGCACAATGACTTGTAAGATATACTTTGTGTACAAAATAGTTGGGCAGAGACTAACAAATGCTAAGGGATTCTTCCATTATTGCTGTTGGTGTTGTAGTAGATTCAGACAGATGGTGGATGCTGGATTTCTTTTTTTACCCCTTCTGTGAAAATTAGGTGCACTTTGCATTTTATGCCTGAAATCTGTACAATATTAGTACTTCAGTGAAAGGGAAATGAAAGTTAATACAGCAGTCAGTATTAATTTATTTTCTTATGATGCAGCATATGTTGCTTTCTTGAATGTAGCAGAGTTTCTCTACTACAAAATTATTTCTGGTATTTCTTTATTAAGGCAACATTTTCTTTTTATTATTTATTTCTTCTGGAATAATAGACTGCGCGGTGTTTTTTATTTAAGTCATCTAAACATAGGCTCTCAATCCTAAGAGGATGCAGGTTTTAAATGAAGTAGACAAAAGAAGGACTCCAGAATCACAATCATTTGGGAAATAATTATGTGTAAGCTTTATTGATAGGCAAGCTCCATTGTGTCCCATCATAGTTGAGGATTCCAAGGAAACTATCTGTGGAAAATGTGTGAGAAGCCATTGTCTGGATCCCAGAAGAGGTTACAGACAATTAACTCCCAGCAAGAAAAGTTTTGATTTAGCACTTATTTGTGAACAATCAAAGCTTTAATTAGGCTGGTAGAGATTATTTTGTTTCTTGTCTGCCTGATTGCTTCTGATTCTTGAAAAGATCTTATGGCCTTTTCAAATGCCTCCAGTTTTTGTGTGATAGAAAGTTGCAAAGGCTGAAGAAGAAGAATTATTTGAGCTTTTGGGTAACTGGAGTACTATATCCTCAAGTTGAGATGGCACAGCTAAAGCCTTTCTTTGAACTAGGATAACTCAGTTCATCATACTCAAGAGTCTTCTTCAGAGCTTTCTGATCTCCTATCCCTGGGGACTTGACACCTTGAAATTAATGGAAACTGCTCTTGAGTAGGGTCCATTTATATTAGGGAAGCTTCTTACAAAACTTTGGAACTTTTCTTCTAGGACAGTTGAGAACAAAAGGTTTAGATATATCTTTTAAACTATCTCTTCAACTCTACCATATCCAAATGCTATCTCCTGATATGGGATCATTCCTCCAAAGGCAGTTCACATTGGATGGTTCTATTCATCTTGACAGATTGTCTAACATCAGAAAAAAATTAAGTGTTCATTACTTGCCTCCATCACCACACGTATTGGATAGATTATCTGACTACCTATCTGGAATGCCAATCCCACCATGTGGAAAATTGAATCAAGCTTCTAAATAGAAACTCATAGACATTGTGTTTTATCCTGCCTATTATTGGAGGAGATGACTTTGACTTTGGAGTCTGTTATATGCAGCAAGGTCATTGCTTTCCTGGTTTTGAAAGAAGCCCATCAAATAAGAAAGCATAAGACAGAAACAAGAAATAACTTTCACTGATGTGCAGAGCTTTGTATTCTCTCTTGCCTTTCTAGATGTATTTGACCTCTGAGGATATTGTAAAATTGGCAGTGTCAGCTGGGGTGTCTCAGGTACACATTGTCTCCAATTACTGAACCTTTTAAATTGCTTCATGCCTTCAGGGGATCATCTTTTGGGCTTGCCTGCCTGCTGTTCAGTTGTGTTGTAGGAATGCAGTGAGCCATCTAAAGTTGGCATTAAGCTCACAAATTAGGCAGCAGAGGAGCTGCCGGCAATGCTCCAGTTAATGAGCTGATCAACAGCAGCTAATGTGCACTCTGCCATTTCAAACACTTCAGGGAGCCCACCACCCAAAGTCTGAAAATCTCAAGGATAATCTACCAGAAGAGGAACTCTGCTCCTTGCTGTGATCATTGGAAAGCATCAAAGGAGGCTGCAAACTCATCCTTTAAGAACCAAGGAAAAAACTAATCAGATCTGCAACAGTGATGTTGCATTCCCCCCCCCCTACTTCTGCAAGGTTACTGAATTGTGTAGTATCTAATGTGGAATGCTGCATTTTGCTGCATTCTGTCTTCAGTAAAACTGTGGCCAAGTTGTACAGTAAGGCATAATGAAACAAAATTGTCAACAAAGTCACTTTATAGATATAGAATTTGAATTGCAAACCCTATTCAACAGTAAAACTGATTAAGAATGTAATAGCAATAGCACTTAAACTTATATACCAATTTACTGAGCTTTACAGCCCTCTCTAAGTGGTTTACAGAGTCAGCATATTGCCCCCCAATAATTTGGGTCCTCGTTTTACTGACCTCAGAAGAATGGAAGGCTGAGTCAACCTTGAGCCTGGTCAGATTCAAACTGCCAAATTGCAGTCAACCTGGCAGTCAGCAGAAGTAGCCTGAAGTACTGCACTCTAACCACTGTGCCACCAGAGCTCATGTTGAACTTGTCTTTTTAGAAGTAATTTCCTTGGGTTCAAGAAGTCTTATTCCTTTATATGTGAGTACAGAATTATAGACAGAATTGCTTCTGAAGAGTCTCTCATTCTATTTAATCTATCCTGAAGTGTTGTTAATTGTTATAAAATGAGATAAAAAAATATTTGCTTCCATGAGCCCTTTAAAGAAGAGACAAAAAAAATCCTACCTACCTACCTTTGTACTTACCTATCTAATCATTTATTGGTATTTGTTTTTTGTATTTCAGAAAAAAATTATAATGGTATTCTGGTTTAGGTATGTAAGATGTGTGATTGGGATAATTCACATTAAAATACAAATTTGAACAAAGGACATTTCTCTATTGGAAAGAAAAGTTATTACCTAGCAGGAAAATAAGCAAATTTGAAAGCAAGATTGTTGTTCAAAGAATGCAAAAGTAACAATATATTATTATATTGCCAAACTAGCTGTTTCAGTTGGATTACAAACTAGACTGTATCACTTTATGGCTAGATAAATAATATGGCTAGCTGAGTTGGACATCCAGTTATGAGGCCGCTACCATACCCCCCATGGAAGTTTGTATATAATTACATGGATTATGTGTATATGTTTACTTCTCTTATGTTCTCATCATACGCTAAATAATAATAACAATAATAATGACTAGATGGAAGTAACTTTCCAGATTTTTTTAGATAAGCATCTTTGGTTTGATAGAAACAGAAGAGATCACTCAGTAGTAAGGTATGGGATAAATACTGAAAAAGAATTAGTCCTAACTTAATATCCTCGTAGTTCAATATTAACTACCTATTTTTATGAACATGAATGTACAAACATATTTGACCAGAAAGTCATATAGACTGCAACATTTAGTTATTAATAAGACAAAGATGAAATCCTTTGCAATTTTGTATTCAGAAGGGTTAGTATCACCTCACTGGTTTTAATATCTTTAAATAATTGGCATTTTTCTGAAGGAAGTTCAAAACAAGGTAGAATATTTGTACACTTGACTTTTCTGAAAAATGTATAACAAAAAGTCAGATTATTTATTGGGGTTTATCTATAAGTGTCTGTGGAAATACATTTCAGATTTATGATTCAGTAAGTCAAAGATTGTGATTAAATGAGAGCAGAACATAAAAAAGCAATTTATATGCAACAATAAGACTATCAGTGGAAAAGTATCTTAAAGTAGCAGTCAACATTACACTTAGATAAAACTGATGCATTTCCGATTGACGTCATGGTGCGAATGGCTTGGAAATTAGCGGGCTCTGCTGAGCCCCGCGAAATCCAGCCAGCAACTGCTGTTGGGAGACCCTATGGGGTCAAAGCTGCCTTGTAGGGGTGGCAAAGAAAGGAGAGGTGCTTCATGGACCACGAGGAACAATTTCCTTGATAGGTCAGAAGCAAGTTTTCCTGAGCGGCAGCAGGGACGACAGCCATTTTTGGCAGTCACACGCTGGAACAACCAGGACCAAAGATTTGTGCTGGAGCAGTGTGTGGACAGAGCATTGAAACTGGGTGAGATAATATTCAACTCTTACTCTAAAGACTTGATTTAAATATGAGAATTTAAAAAAATAAGTGCTAAGGAAGCAGTGATTAGACACATGGAGAAGATTAAAGATTGAAAATTAAGAGGCGAAAGAATGCTTAAAGGAAGCCTTAAAATATAGAAAACCTGGAAAAAGGCTAAACAACTTGAAAGGTGATTTTGGGGAGAAGCTTTATTTTTTATTTGTATTCTTAAACCCCCTGGATCTATCGGAGAATCAGCTGTTTCTGACATACTGTTTAATGCTGGAACTTGGAAGGAGAGCCATCTACTGGAAGAAGAGGAGCACTACAGCGTGAGAACTTTCAGTGAAAGTAACAGAAGAAGGTAAACAGAGCCTGGAAGGCGGCCCGACCTTGACTTTATCTTAGAAGGCAATTTGGATATTTTGAACTATTGAGTGAGTTTCATCCCCCTCTTGAAGATTTTTAAGACAAATTAAGTTGCAAATAACTAAATTCTGTTGAAATTGATTATTGGATTGAGGACCTGAAAGACTGGAGAAAACATCGTGGATTAATTTGGATTTGGACTACTAATGCTATTTGACAGAATATCCTACAAGGCGAAAGAAGAAAAGTGATAGAAGAAAAGAGAAAAGAAGGAAATTAAATAAGACTTTAAAATTTGGACAATTGGGAAGATAAATAATTGGAAAATCAAAAGACTGTAGAATACTAAAGAATTTTAAAAATTATAAATTTAGGGGATTTGGAGGTACAACTATGAGACTGATTAAATTTTACTAATAATTGGCTCTGTGGGAGTGTTTAAATATTGATATACTGTTAGAGGTATATTGGGTAATTTTTATTGAATTGTAATAAAATGGTTTTCCAGGGGATAATAGAGGGATATGAAGAAATAATTTTGATGCTTAACAGCATGCATGAAACTATAAAGAACAATAAGGAGAGAAGGAGATTGTCTAAAGATACCGAAATGACTGGGAGAACAACTGGGAGAAAAAGATGAACAAGATATTCAGAAAATAGATGGGAAATTAGAAGAAGCAGTGGAAGAGAAAAATCAATATGAGATGCAAGAAGACAAAGATAATGAAGAGAAAGGATTGATAAGTAGCAATCAATAGATAATTCCTTATAAGTTCATAATAGAACAAAGAAAAAAAAAGGAAAAATCTCTTCAAAAAAAGAGAAAACTTTAGAGGAAAAAAAAATCTCTTCAAAAAAAAGAGAAAGATTTATGGATGGGTGTTCAAAGGATGCAGCAGAGAGAGATAAAGGACAATCCGAAAGGAATACTCAGCGGGTATAAAAACATTTTAAAAAGTTATAAGATTTCAAGAGAGAGAAAGAAAAAGTTGATTAAAAATTAATAGATGATGGATAGCGATAAGATATATTAATAAAATGGAAAAGTAGAAAATATAAATAGGGAAAATAATAGCATATATACTAATAGATAATAGAATTTATTACATTTAAAAGTAAGCTAAGGGTAGAAGGTGGAAGTTTAGGATTAGGTAATTTAATTGTATTATTAATACTAACAGTGTGTTAAAATATACTGTAAACTTAACACTCTTAAGGATTAGAAATTGTGGGGATTTTGAGATATAACCCCGGGATTGATTAAACTTTGTTAATATTTGATTTGATTAGCAGTACTAGATATTTGGGGTATTGAAATTATGGTGGAATAATGAGTAATTTTTAAAATATTCAATATAAGTGACTTAATAGGTGATAATAAATATATGGTGAAAAGAAATGTTATTTATGCTTAAATGAATTAATGGAAAAAATGAGAAAGAACTATACAGAGAGAACAGTATTGTTAAAGTTGGAAGGTTAGGATTATATATACTTATTTGTATTAGCATTGTTTAAAAAGGACATTGACCCAGTCAATACACTGTCCACAAAATATGTATGATGTGAAAGAAAAACTAAAAACATGAATATTTATAAAGATAAAATTGATGCAAGTTGTTTTACTCCAGCTAATATCTAAAATAGATAATTGTCAAAAATCTTTGGAAATGCCATAATCAAGTTGGATCATTCTTTTGTATTTAGTGGCAATTCTGTGATACCTAACAATTCAGGGAAATATTTATAATAGAATGAAAGAAATTACAAGGATGGAATTCTCTTTTTAACTAATGGTTTTTAATTAGATAACTCCGAGCTTTATATTCCCACACCAGTGGTGGGATTCAAATAATTTAACAACCGGTTCTCTGCCCTAATGACTGGGTGGGTATGGCTGGGTGGTCATGTGACTGGGTGGGCGTGGCCAATTTGATTGGTCTCATCCTTAGGAAATTTCTCCTTAGTCCAACTCACAATGGAATAGCACAATAGAATAGCACTGTTCCAATATTTAGAATAGAATAGAATAACAGAGTTGGAAAGGACCTTGTCTTCTAGTCCAACCTCCTGCAGGAAACCCTACACCACTTCAGACAAATG
This sequence comes from Oxyrhabdium leporinum, assembly GCA_032468155.1. Taxonomy (NCBI): domain Eukaryota; kingdom Metazoa; phylum Chordata; class Lepidosauria; order Squamata; family Cyclocoridae; genus Oxyrhabdium; species Oxyrhabdium leporinum. The sequence continues at coordinate 324,033 of JANHFL010007533.1, forward strand.
GTTATCCCATCTCTTCTTAAAAACTTCCAGTGTTGGAGCATTTACAACTTCTGGAGGCAAGTTGTTCCACTGATTAGTTGTTCTGTCAGGAAATTTGAGGGGCTCCTACAAAAACGAGGGAGTCAATCTATTTTCCAAAGCACCAAAAGCCACAACAAGAAACAATGGATGGAAACTAATTAAAGAGAAAAGCAACCTAGGACTAAGGAGAAATTTCCTAAGGGCGAGACCAATCAACCAATGGAATAGCTTGTCTTCAGAAGTTGTGTGTGCTCCATCACTAGAGGCTTTCAAAAAGAGCGAGGTAAGTACAATCCAAAAGAACAGTGTTAGGAACCACTAAAACATTGCAGAAAACTTAAGACAGCCATTCTCCTTTTTAAAAAAGTTAACCCCAAAGCAAATGCAGCAGCTGAGAGGAAAAGTAAGAGCAGCCACTCATGCTAATTGAAAGCCTGGGTGTGCTGCCAAAAGCCATTAACCCTTCCAACTCTATTATTCTATGTTCTCTATG
>JANHFL010007534.1:0-14218 GCA_032468155.1 Oxyrhabdium leporinum
CTCTGAAGAAACAGATTGATTCTCAATTAATATTCACTTTGCTTTTATCAAAACAAAAATGTACAATTTGCTGCAAAGACTTTTAAATAATCTTCCTTGAACAGAAGCCTGCTGAAAGAAACTAATAAAAGGAAAGTAAATATATTAAGAGGTTGTCCATTAATGGCTATAATAAAACAGATCAACAGCAAATGAGTGACAAAAGAGGACAGATACAAATTGAAAAATTCTGAATGAAATATGTATTTAGCTTCAATTTATATAATTATATAACATATTTAATCTTTGTTTTAAAATTATTGGACAAAGCCAGTAATAAGACAGCCAAAATATATTCGGATTCACATATAAGAACAGTAAAACTGAAACTGCATTAAATATGTACATTTCTATATGATTTTGTGAGGCACAGCTATCACAGATGAATGAAGGCAAATATTCGTGTCCCAGGATAGTGTTGCAGGATCCAATCTGAGTTGGTCACTGGGGCCAGAAGTTTAGTTTTCCGAGCTTTCGGACTCATGCTGGAGCCCAACCTCAGGGAACTTCTCTCTCACCAGAATGTGAGAGAGAACATTCTGGTGAGAGAGAAATGCCCTGAGGATGGCCTCCAGCACAAGTCTGAAAGCTCAGAAGACTAAACCTCTGGTCCCAGTGAGCGACCCAGATTGGATCTAGCAATTTATCCAAGATCTAACACAGAGCCATAGAGATGAAAGGTATCTAAGACATGATTTCCTCAAACTCAACTCACTAGAGTTGAAGACCTCTTTGGTATCTACTAAAATATACTAGTGAATGACCATAAAGGTGCAATAAGTAAGAGTGTTGTTTCTATACAAACAGCATTTTTTCAATTTTGGTTTAAACTTTTAATTGAATGTAAAATCAATGTTTGTGGTATATTCATTTTAGAATCAGAGTCTATGGTATATTCATTTTAGAAGTTCTTTAAACTGAGAATGGTAATCCTTGTCATGAAGTAGCGCACAGAGTAAATTCAAAATACATTATTCCTATATTGGTAAAAAGTCTGACTTGACCAGATTGTTATCATTTATTCTATGAGAGTGTTTACAACTTGTCAACAAATCTCAGCTCTTTAAACACTTAAGCCGATATTCAACACTTAGCTGGATTTAGTGGGAGATTTTCAGATGTGAATCACCTTGATTAAATTGCTTATTGCAGATAAACTTGAAGCCTTAAACTGATTCTCCAGATCTGTGCAAAGAGATTAGAGTATATATGTTCTCCAAAGTTTAAACTGTATAATGTATCCTTCCATACTTCCAGCTTAACAGAGACATTTTATTAAAAAAATATTTAACAATAATAGAGCATATTAGATATATAAATGCACACATATATTCATTTTTCTCTTCTAAGTAATGCATCCCCAGTACTCTGCTTGTCCTATTATTATGAGTCTTGTATATATTTTATTTAAAAAGCTACTTTTTAGAAATATATATACATATATATGCATGGAAGATAATTATTGAGGTTGTGTAGTTATTACCGGTATATACTGAGCTATCCATTAGTAATAGAAGGCATTGATATTCAATTTATTTATTTGTTTGTTTGTTTGTTTGTTTATCTAGCTATCAAATTTAGGTGCTACCCATCTCAGTCTCAGATATATATTTACATAATAGCGCTCTAACCTGATTTCAGTCTCACTGTATTACCTCTTCCTCTATTTTATTCTTTGCATCCCTTTCTAAATATCAGGTGTTTCTTCTTCTCACTACTTTTGGTTATGAGTACTCAAGGACATTGTGGCATTTCCATTTCTTCATTGGATATTGCTGATAAATTCTTTACCATTTTAGGCCAATCTACCTTTCCTTCCTACTGACTCTCTTTCATCTACAATATACTGTCTCTTCAGTGATGAAATACAGTCTCTTCAGTGACTTAGCCTAATCTTGAATTCCCCTTCTCATCTATGGATGGCACAAATCAAAAAATGGTCAATAAATTTGGAGTCTAGGAAGACACATCTGGTATAAAGCCACATATGATCTCCAAAAGCAATGGAAGAGAGACTTTCTTATCATTAATAGAACACTTTTAGGAAGCCTTTGTATGACTCACATTTTCTTAAGGAGGTAGTTTGTAGTTCTTGGCAAAAATAAGCAGATCAAGATGTGTTCAGAAGTAGCTGAAAGTGATAATTGTAGCTGGCCTGAAATGTTGATATCTGAATAGAGGCAACTGGGTTGTTATAAGTGAATTCAGCAGTTGTGCTTTTCTTGTAGGCAGGTTGGGTTTATTTTTTGTTTGTTCATTGTAAAAGCTGTTATATTGCTTTAGGTAACTCGATGCTTAGCAAAAAATATGAGACTCAATAACATAAGAGCAATAATCTGAATAAAAGAAAACAATCAGATAAGCATGGATTCAAAGAAAGACATTAGAGATGTAAAATAACATAAAATAGAAATCCTGATGCGGCATAACAAGGCAGGTTAATTGCACTCCACTTCCTCTTTCACCTCTACAGCAATAGTGAGCCAATAAATTGGATGGCTGTAGATGTCATACTTTCCTGTCTCTATCCCTGGTCTTCATACCCTTTCCTCACTCCTTTGAGACCATCACTTTGTACTTTCTACCATCCATCTCCATAGAATGCCTCACATGATATCCACCCACCATACAGCAAGAGAGAGGGATGGAACTATCATAACTTGTGCTGTCTACTTCAACAAAAGTTGACATAATTTTTGTACTGCCAAGTGTATAGACACTTGGCCATGTGTATAGAATTTACTTTTCTTTCCATCTCATCTTTAGAGATAGACTAATTGTCAACCCTGAAGTTGGCCTGACTGGCCATTTTGTTCTTGTAGCTTTTGTCTAGGGAGGTATCTATTTCTCACTGCTTCAGGACTGACACAGCCTGGAGCTAAGGGGCCAGGGAGGGGGAGTGTAGAGATAGCTGGGGTGTTGTAGCCTAAATAAAATTATTTCCTCTGGGAATCAAGGACGTTGGTGCAGGTGTTCGAAAGGTAGAGACTGAGGTCACTGGACTACATGCTGATTGGACCATGTAACTGGAGACTCTGGGGGGAAGTGACAAAGTTCTGCTTTTAATTGGGTGTAAAACTGGCGGGAACTTAGAGTCTGTTTTCCACCAAGTTTGTGCCAATTTGATATGTCCTAATAAAATGTTCTTTGAGGAATTTGCCTGCCTCGGAGTTCTTATTGAATGGGATGTATTACTTGTAACTTTGACACTAATGTCACAAGAGATCAATAAAATAATTTTAATTAAAAAGAAGGAAAATATAATCATCCTTTTAAACAAAATTCAAACATTTATTGTGAAAAGATAAAATACAGCACTGGTCAGATGATGACCAGCCACTTATAAAGAATATGTAGTGTTTTAGACTAATTTTTCAAACTTGGCAATTTTAAGAAGTGTGGACTTCAATTTCCAAAATCCCACAGCCACCCATGGCTGAAAAAAATATATTATAAGATAGATATTATAAGATGATTCCACAAAGAAAAGTAGCTATTTTGGAACTTTAAATAAAAATAATTCCCAACCTTGAAAAGTAGGGAAAACATATAACACCAGATTTCCATGCACAAAAATAAAATAAAACTTCTTATTGTAAGTTCTTCATTACACTCATTATTTGTTTGTTACTATTTTTTTATTCTTGAAATGGATGTTTCCTCTGCTTCAATCACCTGGGCTTCCTGACTTTTTGAAAATTCTTCTTTAATCAGTGCCTGGAATTAAACAATATTAGTTCTGTACTTTCCCCAATTTCAGTTCTCAGCTTTGAATTCTTCTTTTTATTTTTGCAGCAGAGAAAGGGGCATTTTAATAAAAATGAAGGAAAGATGCTATTAACTGACATCAAACATTAATATTTCCTCCTTCATGAATGAAGAATCGAAAGAACGCAAGAAGAAGGAAAAAAAGTGATCCACCTTTTGCTCTATTTGAGCCAAAAGAAATCATGCATGCATTGAGAACACTAAAGCACTCATTAGCAATAGCTGCTTTTGCCTTTAAATTACTAAAAACTTTAATTCCATAAATTGTGAAGAATCAAGCAAATTATGACAATTTCAAAATATATAATTCTGGCTCCGTGAATGAACAGATCAAGACCATCAGTCTAGAACAAGAAACCAGAATCATATAACTGTGGGTGATAAGGAAAGTGATAATGTTCAGCACTGCATTAGCTCCTATAATGGGCAGCATGTCAACCCTGAAGCTGGCCTGGCTGAAGCCATCTTGGAGCTTCAGTGCTGCCACACTGAAACTTGGAACCCTGACACAGCGCACATTGGTGATACAAACTTTCTCGGAAGAGAGAGAGTGCTTATAGGCTTTACAGATAAGGCTAATTGATGAAAGTAAGTTGACAAAGATGACAAAGAGAAGAAAATCTTGCAATTAGTCTGGCTGCCTATTTGGCATACTAGGGCTACGCTTAATAGTAGTTTAGTGTGGAGTGGAACTTCTAGTTCATTATCAGAAGAGGATAGGCCTAGAAATGTAACAATCTTTTGAAGCGAGGTAAAAGTTGTATACCAGAAGAAAGAGAAAATGCTTTCATTTCAGAACTAAATACATTAAAGAAAGGCTGGTAGGAATTGCAATAGCAGCTAACCCTTAATTCTTCCACAGAGGATTTAATGGAGTTAGCAGCATCATAGTATATTAATATATTACAATGGCCTTGGATCTGAATTACCCACCTGCAAAATGCAGCATGAAGAAACTAGGTATCAAGAATACAGTCACTAACTGAGAAGGAAAAGAGGAGTGCAAGATTTGGTTCTTGAGCTGGAATGTTGCAGGATGGCATTACACCTGCAAGGAGGATTCCTTTCTCAACTTTGTATCTTACTGTGATATATTATGGATCCAGGAAACCTTATTCAATAATGAGAAAGTAATGCATGGCTATAAGCTCAATCTTAAAGCTGAAACAGAGGACGGAAGATGAAGAGTGACTATGGTCTGATCCCACTATTCTGAGTGTTTGGCTTATTAGATCTTCTATCTTTAAGCAATATCAATGGTGGATACTCTATTTTATCTATAAAATGCTCTGAGTGATTTATATATTCCTCCAGTGGGACTGTCTTCACAGTTCATGCTGAGTTGGAGACCTATTTATGAATTGGAGATCTGTTCATTTATAATGAACACTAGTGATTTTAATACTTGTGTAAAAACTGATGATGACCCATTATATGCTAGAATTCAGAGCTGCTCTCCTGCCTCCAAAACAGATCAAATGGTCAAAGAATATTCAGACAAGCTGCATATTCTGCCTAGTCCAAATAATCAATATATTTAATTTCTTGAGGGTAAATGAGCATCCAGTTAAAATCACCTACTAACATTATTTAATCTGCTCTGTTATGAAGTTATTGAGATTATTATCTAGTTCATAAAGAATCTGCCATGATAAATGAATGGTCTTTTAGTACAGAAGGAACAAAGGAGCACACAACTTCAGAGGTTCCTCCCTTGTACTACAGAATCCATTGTTTAAACCTTGACAACTATGATATGCTAATGCAGTAATTACAAAAAGAGATATGAATAATGATTGATATAACTTCCCAGCACAAGTTAGAGCCATGATTCAACTTATTTTGTGTTAAGAACTTAAAAAGCACTTACTGCATGTAATAAAATGCATAAAATTAATGAGAATCCCATGTGATTACAGGAGGTTTCCAAGGAGTATTATAAATAATCAAGTACAAGAAGTAAGATACTAGGAAATAAATTTGATTCATGCAATAAGAAATTAAGATTCTGCCTGTTTTGGGACATTACCGTGAATATTCTAAAATCATTGCTTTTATACCCGTTATGATTATGAAAATATGCAGAAAGTATATGCAGATACAGTCACAGGATAATTTGTTTTAGCTGTTAAATAAAGAACTCTTGAATTAGCCCCAGTATCAGTATTAGATATTGAAAATTTAAGGGCCAACTCAGCTTAAGGAAGCTAGAAATTTAAGACTATGTGTCTCTTTAGGCATAAAGCCAGCTGGTCTAAAAGAAAGAAAAAATAACAGAGACAAAACAAAGCTAGACAAGAACATTATTTTTTTTCTTTTGGATACTGTATTTTAACTTTCTGAATAAAATAGAAAATTCAGAAAAATGCAGGCATAAGGCTAGCTGGTGATCTTGGGTCAGCACTCTCTCTCAGCCCTAGAAGAAGATAATGGCAAACCATTTCAGAAAGTGTTGCCATGAAAACTTCAAGAACTTGCCTAGGCAGTCTCTATGACATTCTCTGGAGTCCTTACTGACTCAGAAGAACACACACATACACACACACAAAGTAGGGGAGAGGATGATTTAATCCCATCACAAGAACTTTAGAATCATGGGATTTCATTTTGGCCGAATTCTTTTATTGATAAATAAGCCTAGAGGTTGGGAGCATAAAATCATTGTTGCTATCTTTAAAAGCACAAAAGAGCCGTGATGACGCAGTAGTTAGAATGCAGTATTGCAGGCTAAATCATTGCTCACTCCAGGAGTTTGACCCTGACCGGCTCAAGGTTGATTCAGCCTTCCATCCTTCCGAGATTGGTAAAATGAGGACCCAGATTATTGGGGGCAATATGCTGATTCTGTAAACCACTTAGAGAGGAGTGTAAAGCATTGTGAAGCAGTATATAAGTCTAAATGCTATTGCTAAAAGAAGGATGACCCTGCTAAGTAGAGGACTATTCAATATATTAAGTAAATTCTACTCGATATAATAAGTAAATTCTATGCTAGGGATATATAGGGAAATAGGAGAGACTAAGGTGAACAGGAGCATATTCTAGTAGAGGAATAGACAAGTTTTAAGAAGCGACATTCCATTATAGATCAGTATTTGATCTTACAAGGTCCAATAGAAATATATTCTACCTGTTTCTTAGTTTAATGCACACACCTTTTATTTATTTTAAAGGCAGTGCATAGTTCTATTCATGACAATAAGCTGTGGAAAAAGCTGGAGGTTTTATAATTGATTGCCTGCTCTTTTTAATATGAACTCTATATGAAATTACATCACTAAAATTATATGCAGCTTGCAGGTATAGTTAATAAATGCTGTCAATACCCAAAAGTGAGTTAAATAGGAGTGCATTCGAGGTCTGTACTATATAACTGTTACATTTAATACTGGCTAATCATTTAAATGCTTTTATTTTTCATCCTCCTAAGATCAATAAAAGTTTTGTTAATATCTTATTGTATCTGGGTGATGCAGTCATTTTTCTCCAGGGTTCCTGCTGGACTTGGAAGAGCATTGAAAAGAAATGGTTATTAATTATTTAAAAAGTAAAGTTATGAATTTTACAAATGACCTAAGACTTATATGAGTGGCACTCCATTTTTTTAATAACAGAAAGACACATGCAATATTCTTTCTCAAACAGCGCAGGGAAATGCAGCTGACAGCTTTAAATCCCCAAGATTTGAAGGTGATAATTATAATCAGCCACTTTTTAGTGAAGATGCTTTATGAACTTCAGTTCAGATCCTTTCGTGACTTCAGGCCACTAGAAGGAATTCAGGCTAAATGTTTAAGATCAGTTCTTTAGATACTGTATATGTGCCTCAGGCAGCCTTGCATGGTGAAATTAGAGGCTTATACCTGAAGAGCTCTTTTTAAAAACTGGCTAAAGCTGTTCTATTTTTCTGTGCAGCTGGTCCCCTCCATTTTTGACTATGGTTTCCAGTCTATATAAAGGAAGTCATTCATGCTGAAATTAACATTTCTAGGGTTTTCTCCAGATAACCTATACATTAGTCACCTGTTCGATTAAAAAATGATTGTGTTATGTTGAAGCAGTGAACTCTGAAAACCAATTGAATGGGAGGACCTAAATGTATTGATCTCTATAGATACCTATATAAGGTGCCTAATGTATTGATCTCTACAATTAAAAAGGTATACAGTAGGCCAGCAGTATATCTTAATTTTACCTAAGAATCTCAGCATTCAGGGCTTTGATATAATTAAATGCTTTTTTTCCTGCTTTTTTTTGGAGGCAAGAAATAAGACATGTGCAGAATGATTTGTAGAATTGGGAGAGTTGATATAATTAGCATGTCCTCCTTCAATGCCCACTATGTAGAGATTCTTCCCAGTATTCTGAAGAATGTCAAAAAAAATGCTGATTAGGCATATTTATAAATGATGTTGATGAGTTACAATTTCTAAATAGCCTACTAAATTGCTCCCTTTGGAGGACGTGCCAAAAATATTAGCCGGCAACTATGAATACAAATGAGTATGTTTGGCAAACTATGAGATAATACTAGACAGAATTTTAATTTTTTGAAATTATATGTGCATTAATACTGAATATCTCTTGAGTTATACACTGATATTAATATTATAAAAACTAAAGGGTGAAATCAAAGTGGCCAGTTTTTTAGTAGGTGTTGGCCTACATAAGCATTGAGTTTCCCAAGAACTAGGACTTCATAATGCATCAGCCTACAAGTTCTCATTTAACAATTATTTGTTCAGTGACCAAAAGTCAACAAGAATGCAGAGAAGGTTGCAGGTGACTTGCTGCCTGACAACAGGACTCCCGTCATTTTTGGAGGCTGGCTGAAAAAGCATGGGACATTTGCAGCCAATTCCTAGAAGCAAGAGGGAATCCTCTTTTCTCTGGGAGCTGGCTGCAAATAGTGCATACTATGGTATAACATAGTAGCGCATACTATGGTATAACAAAATCCCGCTTGGATTGGATTTTGAGACAGACTTTTTTCAGTCAGTCCCCAGAGATAAAACTCTGAGCAAAAGGACTGTCTACTAAAGGAATTTGGCCCCACATGGGCAGTGTCCCTTTGCTGGTCAGTCATTCAAAATGAACCATGAGTGCTTTCTATTTCTATTTCTGTTTTCAGATTTTGATATTTTGTGTTCTTCTCCTTGTCTTCTATTTTCCCCTGGTACTGCCATATCAATTAGCCATGCTTTCTAATTTTCAGCCACACTTAAATCTGTTGTATTATAAGCTAAGACTTTATCAGTTTGTATCCAGAAATCAAAATTATTAATGAAAGATCTCTCTTTACATTAAAGGTTAGAGATTTCTATTAATATATTGCAACTAAATATAACAATCCTGGCTTGTCTATTTGGAATAAAAGAAAATATTTTACCCTTAACAATAAAAAGATAGCTAGGAATGTTAGAAGTAAACATTAAACATATTCAGAGACACCTAAATTATTAAAAATGAAACTTATGAGACAAAAATAACTCAAATAAATATGTACATTTTAAGGACTGAATGTTTAAACAAGAAGAAATTGTCAACATGCTTGTATCAAAATTTCATTTGATATCAGACTATGGGATATTCAATAAAATAATATTTTGAGTCGAGCGGATTCCATTCCATGTTTGAGATTTGAGATTTTCCACTAGTAAATCATTAAATAGTTGGAGATACAATGAGGATGAGGTTTCATTAAAGCTCATTTTTGCAAAGTTCTCAAGTTACCTTCTGGGAAGAAGTAATTACATTGATTATACAGACTTTGAGAAAGATTTATTACTGCTGGACATCCATATTTTTTAAAAAACAACAACTACATACCTATTGCTAAGAGACTTGTCCTTCCATATTAGAACAATAAATTTATGGCCCCAATTACTCAGTGGATTGAAGACCAGATGTTGTTTGCGACCTATAAAAAAGTTGATTACAGGTGTAGGTTATATATGAATAATAATAAATAAGGTCACTTAGTAGAGAACTAGAAACCTTTCATAATAATAAACATGTAATAAAACCAAAATGATAGGCTTAACACAATGGGCTGCAGTTGGAGCTGGTTTTTATATAAATATACAAATTATACAAATATAAAACAACATCAAAAAGAAAAAAAATATTTTAAAAGTTTCTCTGCTTTCCTTTTCAGTTACAACAAATTAGGTGGGTGAGATATACCTGCACTACTACTGTTCTGGTGCTTGCTTACTGTGACATCTGATTGATTGGCCATTCACTCTTAGCATGCACCTTGATATCATCCTTGTAAAGAACATGGCTGATCATGGTTACAGTCTTGAACTTGTATCTGTACCCAATCCTTATGATTATATGGCTAAGGGAATTCAAGCCTACACAGAACAGAAACAGGGACAGTCCATCATCTTGTTATATGCTAAACTTGGGGCTACTTTTGGCAGCTGTCTTGAGTTCACTTCCAATGTTATCTTCCAGAATTCTGTTGAGATGACCCTGCCAATTACAGACTAATAAGTCTGCTAAATAGAATCAGAAAACTACGCCAAACACCTTCAAGATAAATTAAAGGAGTGGCTGGATCTTGAGAACTTGATTACTGAAGTGCAAGCTGGGTTTAGAGAGGGGAGAGGCACCATAGATCAGTGCTCTGTTTTCCATCATTTGATTGAAAAATACATATCAAATAGATCTGTATCCTTACATGCCAGCTTTATAGATCTCAAAGTAGTCTTTGATACCAAGTCCAGGACTAAGTTATGAGAGAAGCTGGAAACTGCTTCAATTGACCACAGGCTTCTTCATCTGTTATGTGTCTTACATACTAAAACATCCCTCAAGTGAAGTGTAATATGCAAGGGTCTCTCTCTCAAAGTCAGTTAAAACTCAAAAGGGGGTTAAATGGGTGCATTTTGGCCCCCTTGCTTTTCAACTTCTATATAAATGACATGATACAATGGTTAAATAAACCAAATTACCACCCCCCCAAAAAATAGGTTATCGAAGCATTGCCCTGTTGCTCTATGCAGATGACACTATGATCCTCTCCAGGACACCAGTAGGCCTTAAAAGAGCCTTGTGAGTCCTCATCCATTATTGTAATTACAATAAACTGGACATAAATTATGAGAAAACAAAATGATGGATTTGCAAAAAGGCCAAAACTCTAATCATGGTATCTAAATCGTTATAATATAGAGCAGGTAGCTACCTTCAAATACCTAGAGCCATTGGCTCAAGAAAAGCACATGGTGAATATGTGGCTGCCTTGGGCCAAAGATCAGCAAGTGCCATCCTTAATTTTTTCTGCACAAAGGGAGGATACTATGTTCCTGCCACAATTAAGCTTTTTCTGGCCAAGTCACTAGCACAGCTTCTTTACGGGACCTTGCTCAGACCTTCAGCTTCGTTTTGGAAAGAGTTCAATCCAAATTTATTAGAGCAATTCTCCAGATGCCGCATTGTGTCTCAAATATGCTTCTGTGCCTGGAGACACGATTTACAAAAGTCGAAGCAAGAATCTGTATAGTGTCTTTAAATATCTGGCTAAAGCTTAACTTCTTTCACCAAGGCCTTGCTCCATTAATCCTCCAAGACAACTTCTCCTCATCATGGATCAAGACTGTCAAGTCCAACTTTGCCAAACTAGACTTCTCCCCAGCGTCAATACTAAGTTGGACTACGACCAAGCAAAACAAACCTTGCAACTAAAGGTAGAAGACATTGATAGACAAACAGACTTAGCTCTATTGTTTCTGGCTCCAGACATCATCAGATATATTGTTATTTCTGCCAGCTATCTTAGCCAATTGGAGTTGGCAAGCCATTAGAAAGCATTTTCGCTCACATGGTGCCATGTGCTTCCATCAGCCATCCTGTAGGACAAGTATAAAAAGATACCATTGACTGAAAGACCCTGTTCCTGTGGCTCAGGATAGGTGGAGACCATTGGTCAAATACTCCTTCAATGTTCCTTTTACAGAGATATTCGAAAAAAAACATATCCTTCCAATAATTGCTGGGTATCCTGGTCGTTCTGAGACTGCTTATCTCCAGTGGCTACTTAAGGATGAACAGTCTGTAACTAGAGCGCATGTGGCTAGATTCTGCACAGCAGCACTGGGGATTCATTGGAAACACATGTCTAATCCACCGTAGCTATTTTAATGTGGCAAATTAATTTGCACTGCTTATTTCTTTGCATTTTAGTATTAAACTGACTACGGGCCTTACAGTATATAGATTGTTATTTTAGTATAGTTAGACCATGTGTAATTGACAGACTGGATTTTATCATAGATTTTAAGTGTTATTTATTATTTTATTGTAGAATTTTTAATTGGATATTCACTGAGTGTTTTTATTTGTTCTGGTCTCTGGTCTATGACTGTAATAAACTGAATTAATTAATTGACATATTTTGTCATGTTAAAGAGGTCTGATTTTTTTTTAATGTCTGATTAAGAATGTCACAACATTCTTAATGATATTGCTTGTTCTGAATTAATCTACAGTATTTTAAATCAGCCTAAATAGATAACTCATTGTATATATGTTTCATACATATGCATCGATGCATATTCATATACATCTATATTGTACACAAATATAGAATATACACACATAGATCTATATATACCTGTGTATGTATACCTACATATTTGTATACTCCACTGAAGCAGACAAAGGTGCCTTCTTGATTTATTTTATACATATTATAATGCCATACAAATGAAATAGGCCACAAACCTGCAAGTACTGTATTTAGTTTTCTTTTTGTTTCTAAAACACATTTGCAGTTACAACAGCAAGAAAGCAAGTAGTGAAAGTGATCTGGTAAAAGTAATACTGTTTAACCTCTTTGAATGTAGAAATAGCACAGCTGGAAATCCCTCTAAAAGACAACTGCAAATCCTTTACAAGCATTTACTTACAGATTTAGGGACAGTGTAGATAAATGCAGATCATGAAATATTTAGACTGGGTAGTTATTTTATATTTGTTTTTGATAGTGATAATTCCTTTTTATTTTTTTAAACAGTATGTTAATTGTTATGTTAGTAATAAAAATGTGCATACTCCCCATTTACACAGGGAACATTTCTAGAATGTTTGTCTACTTGGTTGAATGAAACTGACAAAATGTGAGAACTATCATAATCAGGTGAGGATAAAAATAAATGTGCCTATTCAACGGAACAAACTGGGATACCTCTGTTATATGCTTCTGGAGTGCTCAAGTGTTGACAGGAAAGTAATAGGTGGGACAATAATAATAGGTGTGATTTAAGAAATGTCAACGTATTGTTAAATATCTGAGGGGAATGGAAAAATAAAACTATTTAAAAACTATTTTTAACACATAAAAATGGTAAATTTATAAATCGGCAATAAACAAATCTTTTTATTGCCCAACTAGGTAACAACATTAGTGCTAGGGAATGTGGGATTTGCTCCCTCTTTATATGCAGCAGTTTGTCCTGCCACTGTTGATAGGGCTATGGTTTTTTCCTTGATAGGGTTTTGTTTTTTGTTTGATTGTTTGTTTAATCCCTGCTTATCTGGATGAAACAGGTGGAGAGGATGTTTTTCAGTCTTTTACAATTTTTTAAGGTTTTTTATTATCTTTTTTTAACAGTCTGGAAATGTGGTTTATCTCCATTTATCTATTGATGGCTGATACTGAAAATCTCTCTAAAGAGGAACAGGAACCATTGAGGATCTAAATTCATATTTATAAATACCTGTAGACAATAAAAGCACCTTTCAAAATGCAATTTCATTTTGTGTAGTGTGGTATCATTTTGGAGTCTCTAAAGTCAACTCGTCCTCTTGAGGCTTCGCCTTGTTGAAGAGTTTTTCTATTTTGCAGCATGTTCCTGATGCCTTTTTCTTATGATATGGCTGCATCAATAACATCACAATAGTACAGTGTTATTCCACAATGAATGGAATGGCCTGCCTGCACTCAGCACACTTTGAACAAAGAGCAGAGAAAAATAATTCTCTCTTCCAAAACTTTAGAGTGAATTGAAGAAAATAAAATAGCTTCATAATGTTTGGCAGAGCATTTATTAAGAGTTTAAACAAGTCTAGGATTGTTCTGTATTAGAACTTAAACTACTGAAATGTCATCAAATATAATCTTCATTTTTCCAGTCGACGGTGCTTTATATTAGATATGGAAAATTCTGGAATCAGGCTCATCTGTTTAGAGTCTACAGAGCTAGTCAATAAATTATTTATAAATATCAATTTTCCTACCTTCGACTCTCAATACCTTTACCAGATGGAAATATTCACACTGGATGGCATGTAACAGATCTCTTTTAAACTGCAATTCATTTGTTTATTTGATTTGATTTGATTTATTAGATTTATATACCGCCCCATTCCAAGGACTCGGGGCGGTTTACACTTAAAAATC
>JANHFL010007534.1:35601-50376 GCA_032468155.1 Oxyrhabdium leporinum
GTAAGAGTATTGCTTATAAGTTGTAAACCGCCCCGAGTCTTCGGAATGGGGCGGTATATAAAATGTAAAAAAAAAAATATATATATATGCAGTTTAATTTTAATCAGGAGCTATCATTTTTTCTCTTTTCTTCCCTCTGCCCTTGCTTCATATTTTTGAAATGTCATATCTGCTTGGTACATATACATCCCTGCACCAAAAATGTATGCAAAAGTTACAGAACTAACCTGTCTCACAGAGAGAATTTTTTCATGGAAATTAGTAAACAGATACAGCCAGCTCTAGGTGCTCTGAAGGCATTCTGAGGTACCAGCTAAGGAAAAAATTGTGTAAGGTTACATTGAGGCCAACCTCATATAAGTAAACTGTTCTCCCTTTGGAGAACAAAAGCTGATTCAGTGAGTACCACTATAAATAAATTAAAACCTGATCAGAAGATCCACAGAATATGTTTAATCTGTGTGAACATAAGAAGGCACTTATACTTTCATGTCCTAACTGTTGCTAGGGGTTGTGCAGCTATATGAGTAGCAAAGCGTAGATATTTTAAATGCAAGGTAATTTTACAAGCGTTTTAATGTATAAATCCATTTCTAACTTTCATTTAGATATCTGTTAAATATGTCTTATCTTTTCAGAAATATCCTTCCTCCTGACAAAGATTTTCAATTATTTGTTATTCCCTAGATGTTTGAATTTTTTTTTGAATTTCTCTTGGTAGTATTTGTCAACACTGGTATCTGAGGGTACTTGCTGTTTTCTGATGTTTCCTTCATTTCCCATTATGGAAAAACAAAACAAACGTGGTGTCAGAGGGTCAAAGCTGACTTGCTTTCATCGTTGCCTGCATCAACTTCCAGCTCACAGTTTGCCAAACAGAAACGGGAAGGGGGTTGGTAAATTCCTAGGGAAAAGGGAGAGCTAAGGAATGTATGAGAGCCTTCTGCTTCCAGAGTGGAGATACCCACCAAGGCCAAATTCTTGAAGCTACCAGCTAGAGCAGATTGTTTTCCCAAAACAAAAGTACTGAGTATAATTGGTAGACAATGCACCATGGGTGACCCAGGGGTGAAATGGTTTTTTACCTGTATGGGTTTTCGCAGGAAAACCTCAGAATTTACTTTGCTTCTGCTGTGCCTGAATGGATCTTTCAATAAAGGTTTACTCTTGGTAGTTCCTACGTGCCAGGAGTTTCTTTTTTGATATGCCAAATGAGACGGTTGACAAACAACTATAATGGGAAGAATCTATTTAATTATATTATTATTACTTTTCTTCCAAAAGTTCAAGCTAACATCAGAGACTAGCCAGCCCCAGTGATGACAAAATAATTAAATATGTGTCATGTCTCAATCCTTTCATATTTGCCTTCTTCCACACAGCTATATGTGAGACAGAATTTGCATTACAGTGGCACAATGCATGTTTTGTCACTTAGCACTTCTATGATTGTCCATGGCCAGAAATAAGACCAGGTTGGGGGTGGGGGGGAGATCAAGAGCCATGAAAACAGTGTAGGGATATAATCTTTAACCCTTGAATATGCATTGTTTTATTTCATACATATATACTGTATGAAAGACACAGAGTTTGTGTGGCAATTATACAACATTATTTTGGTCATTCTAATTAAATCCTTGGTTCACACTTCTGGATTCAGAAACTACTATGAACTAAAGCCAAGTTTTCTTACATATGGGTGCCTTTTCAAATAAAGAGTCCCACAAGATTTTTCATATTCCAAGTTGCATATTCCAGGAGGGATCACCAATATTTGACCTATGATGGATACTTTGGTATTTATTTCTTCCTTTCCTCGTGTGTGTGTGTGTGTGTGTGTGTGTGTGTGTGTGTGTGTGTATGTGCGCTTGCTTCCCAGCTGTACATGGATGTACTATATTAAAGAGAAAGTATTCTGCAAGCCATCTGAAAATATATACACACACACATACACACACACACACATACACACACACACACACACACACACACACACAGAGTCTTACAAGAAGAAGGGACAAGCAAAGGGGCAAGCAAAGAATATGCTGGTTTGATAACATCAAATCTGATAGAAAATTAAACATCCAACAATTGAAAGAAGCTGTGCTTGACAGGGTAGCATAGAGAGCACTTGTCTATAAAGTCACCAAGTCTAAATGGTTAAAACAATGACAAATATTTTGTCTTAAGCATTTTGAGAAAGGAGCTAGATGGATGTTCAAACCTATTACTAATGTCAAAGAAAAACAACTGTTAATATATTCATGTCTCAAATAAAATGAAGTAGGTGGATTTCTGGGTAGAGGACTGAAGATGGCTGCACAGATAATAGATCTGGTTGTTTTAGCGCAAAGAAGGTCCAATAAGGGGATTGACTCTCCAATGTCTTTTCCAGATCAAGGAAAAGACTAGGATTGTTGACAAGTGCTCCTTATAGAGGTTCTCTGCAAAGAGACTATAAAACAGTGGTCTCCAATGGGTTTCAGAGCTCTGGGAGCCACAAAAAAGCAATCTTGCATATGCCACAATTCAAAGCCTTCAAATACACACTGGGTTTGTCCATTTCATTTCTGGAAGTCTCTCTTAGGATTTTAAAAACATACAGAAGGGCAAGTTTCATTACACTGAGTGATCCTCCTTCAATCTTCAAGAGGAAAAAAATCATGTAAGTCTAAAAACTAAACAAAAAAAATGGATACTGAAATAAATAGTAGAAGGGTGATTAAAATGTTGAGATTAAAGAATCACAAATGAACAAAAGGGCTCGATTGACTGGAAATGATATTTTAACACTAATTAATAGAAGCCTTCCTATCGACTATTTAAAATCCAATTGAAACATATGATTTTGAATCTAAGTGTAAGAAATCTTCCCATGGGAAAACCTAAGAAAGACCTAAAGATTATAATTAAAGGAGAAGAGACCCACTGATACAAAATGGAGAAAAGTATTTTAACTGAATTTGAAGAATTCAAAGACATTCGGCAACAATGTACTCAGAACTTTCTCTTAAGATTGTCTGCTATTATAAAAATGGGTTTAAAGAGGAAATAGGATACAACTGAGAATTAGGCTGTTTGGATATGGATTTAAAAATGAGAGGTTGCGAAACTGATATGCTACAAATGAAATACTGATGCTTTTAGAGCTAAAAGGGACACAAATAATAAATCAGAAGAGTGACTTGGATGTGTATTTCAACTTAGAAGAGTGGCTTGGATAACTTTCTTATCTTGGACTTGCAAAACACATATATTGTACTTATGAAGGTGTTCCTCAGGAAAGACAAAGAAAAATAAGATAAATCAGTTTTGTGGGAACTACTTAAAAGGAATAAACATGAAGACTTTTAAAAGCAGAAAGAAGCAATATAAAGTTGGCTTATTTGATCAAGATTAAAATATATATGACTTTTCTCTAGCTTTAATTGTATTTCTTTGATAAAATCTAAATGGCAAAGTTTTAAAAATGTGTTAATAGATAAGAAATGAGAAGAAAAGAGTTTGTTGTATTTTTAAAGAAAGTTATAAACTATGGTTACCAGTGCTTGTAACATAGATGTTTGTGCGGATAAGAATATCAACCTTGCTGTCAAGGAAAATCAAGCTTTTGATAGTGTGTGCCATACATGTGCACTAATCAAACAGGAGGTAAGGAAGTAGGGGAACTCAGGCACAAAACAGGTTATGTAGAAAGTAAACACAGGATTAGTCAAAAAGGACTCAAATGTCTATACACCAAAAAACAGAGTATGAGGAATAAACAGGATGAATTAGAAATTCAAGTAAATGAAGACAGATATGATATTGTTGTAATTATGAAAACTTGGTGGGATGAAACTCACAAATGGAATACACAGATAGAGGGATTTAAATTATTGAAAAGCAGACCAAATAAAAGAGGAGGTGGAGTTGCACTATATATAAGAAATAACTACATCTCTATGGAAATAGAGCACAACAATGATGAAAACTGCCTTGAATGCATTTGGGTCAACATAAAAGGGGGGGATGACATTGCTATAGATGTATAATATATGCCAACCCTAATCCTAATCCTATCCCAACCAAACAGAGGAAATAGATGAACATTTTGCTAGTCAGTTATCTAAGGTATGTAGGAAGTAAGTACATCACAATAGTAATGGGGGACTTTAACTATCCTGACATCAACTGGGAAATAAACTCTGCACCAAGTGGAAGATCAAACAGATTCCCAAAAAACTTAGCAAACCATTTTTCTCCCAAAAAATTAGAGAAGGGAACTAGGGGATCAATCATATTGGACTTAATTCTCACTAATAGAGATGAAATGATAGACACTGTTGAAGCTACAGGAATCTTAAGGGAGAGTGATCATGCAGTATTGGAATTCAACATTATGCAAGCACAAGCAATAGAACAAAGTCAAAGTAGAGTCTTGAACTTTAAGACAGCCAATTTAAATAAACCCTAGAGCTTGGGAAGCATTCCATGGATAAGAATGCTCCAGGGGAAAACAACAAGCTTGGGAAATTTTGAAAAGTGAGATTATAAAAGCCTAGTGTAGTGCAATATCAAAGAAGAATAAAATAACAGCTCTTAAAAAAACCCAGCATGGCTACATAAAGAACTATCTGATAAATTGAAAGACAAAAAGGACAAGTATAAAAAGTGGAAAGAGGGGCATATAACTAAGGCAAAATATCAGCAAATAGCCTGAGCCTGCAAAGATAAAGTGAGGAAAGCTAAGGCTAAAAATGAACTAAGGCTTTCAACAAAAGTCAAAAATAACAAAAAGTCTTCCTTCAACATGTAAAAAACAAGAAAAAAGTCAGGGAAACTATTGGTCCATTATTATGAGAAACTGGCAAGAAGGTGACAAGCAACAGGGAGAAAGTAAAACTGTTTAACTTGTTTTTTGCATCCATCTTTACACAAAAGTTAAAAACAGTCCAACCTATCAAAAACAGTACCGTAAAACAGATTAGGAATACAAGTTAAAATAGGTAAAAAAATGGTAAGTTAGTACCTGTCTACCCTAGACATATTCAAATCACCAGGACCAGATGGATTATACCCCAAGGTTCTGAAGGAACTGGCTTCAGTGATCTCAGAACCACTGAACTATATCTTTCAAAGAACCGGGAACACCGGGGAACTACCAGAGGACTGGAAAAGAACTGATGTAGTTCCCATCTTCGAAAAAGGAAAAAAAGCTCAGAGCAAGGCAGTCCTGACAATGAGTTTTTCTTAATTAAATTTAAATGATGAAGCATTAAACATTTGTTCATGGCCCTATTGATTTCTCTATTTTTTCCAGAAATTCCAGGCAGGATAATATAGGATTATTGCCTATAGTTATCAGATAATTGCCATCCTGATATTAATTGTACAGTGGTATTTTCTTTCTCCATATTTTCTATCTGTCACTGATTTGACTAAAAAAAAATATACTGTAACATCATGAAGTTTATGATTACATCATGACATCATCTTTTATTTTACTTGTAAAATAGGAGTTTATCATAACAGATTACCTGTTTCACATTAAACTGTTGAGTGGCCCATTGAATAACTTTATTTCTTTACTTCACCATTCAAAGACTAGTAAAAACATATAAAAACTATCTCCTAAATAGTTCTCATATTTTCTTATTAATTATATTATACTTGAATTAGGAATGTGAAAAAATTGCATAAGGAATTTCCTGAAGCAAAATTATTCCTTTTACTTTTATTCTTTTCTCGGTCTTTTTTTCTTTTTCTAATTTTCTGTTTGCTTATCTTTTAACTTTGTGTCTTTTTTGAAAACCAATAAAATTATAAAAAATATTTAAAAAATCCAAGTATCCAAAGAGATGGCTTGAATTCAGAATGTCTTTTTTAAAATTAGATAAATTCTATTTTATGTTTCAGACAAAAACCTAGGTTAGTCAAACCAGTTATATGCATTATTGTGTTTGCAAGTCTCTTAGGAGTCTTTCTATAGAGTTTTTGCTTATACATGGTGATATTTTAAATGTAACTTTTTTTTCCAAAAGTTGTACTGTATTTTGAAAGAAAACATTTTCTTCTTTTCATCATCTATTTTACAGGACAGATCCTCCAAGTATTACATCAATGGAACTTAAGCGAGCATACTCTTGTATATTTCACTTCAGATCAAGGAGCACATCTTGAAGAAATTTCAGACAATGGAGAAGTCCATGGTGGTTATAATGGAATATTTAAGGGTAGGAGCCAGCTTTTTACTATAGGGTTTCACAAATTCTGTTCAATTGTCCTTATAGTTGGAGTAACCTACATTTTAAAAAAGTGGATATATATTTAGGAGACAGCTATGAATACAGTTCTTTTGTTAGAACATTTTAGTCATATCATAGGGCCAGGCCTGTCATTAGACAGATGATGAGGAACAGCAAGAAGTAGTGATGTGATCAAACATGCCATTATCTCTAATATGCAAACAATGGTTTACATAGTTGAGGGAGGTGAGTAAAAATAGCAATGCAACAAATTCGGTGTTTTGAAACAAGCATTTTTGTATATGAGTTCATGTCACACACATGCACAAAAAAGATAAGGTTTGCATCACACTTCCACCTTCACCATTTATTTACTTTTAGATTTTTTAATTTTCCTTTCGCCCATGAATATCACTGAGTACAGTCCATTTTTATTCCTTGTCCATTTGTGACTCATGTTCTTTGCCTGACACAACAAAATGCCTTACATTTTCCTTGCATATATGCATAAATTTTAAAACTCCTAATGAATAGGTTTATACAATATTTTTGGTCATGTTTCCCATTTGATCTTTGTTTGTGTATGTATTTGTGTGCCTTCAAGTCCCTTTTTGACTTTGGTAACTGCCTGTCTTAAACCCTGCAGATTTCTTGGCAAGATTTTTGGAAGAGGTTTGTCATTGCCTTCTTCTGAGGGCTGAGAGCGAGTGATTGGCTCAAGGTCATCCAGTTGGGTTTGTGTCTAAGATCAGAATAGAACTCATAGTTGCCCAGTTTCTAGTTTTATACCATAACCAATGCAACCATTATTCATTTTTTCTAGCACTTCTAAAACTTAAATTCAACTTATGAGTACACAGCAGAACTCATTACATTGCTTACTTCAATTCCCAGTAAGCACACATCACGTTATTTATCTCTACATTGTATCATATTTGAAAGCATAAGTAGCAATGATAGACTCTATCCAATGATAATGCCACTTGCCTACTAATAAGAACTACATGTATTCTAGATAGAGTATTAAAAAGTGAAAGTTAGTTAACTGCAGAAAAGTCTAGCAAGAAAAATATCTTGGTGATTCAAGTTACATTCATATAAAGCTGGGATAAGGTAAAATAAACAGAAGCAAATGAAGGAAGATAGAATTCTCAGTCCTAAATAATAGCCAGAACCAAATGTTAGCAAGACACAGTAACTAAATCAAGTTACTGTAGCAATTCATTAATGGTAATAAATTTCTTTTGTTACCAGATTTATTTTTATTACATTACAAACTCCATGTCAGGCACAGAAATCAGGAACCAGGGTTATTCAAATGAGTACAGGTTTATTCCATGCCATCTCTCTACAAGAATCTGAATTACTAATGATCAAAAGGGCAGGTAGAGAAGAGTCAATAGAATTCAAGGAGGGCGGAAGGCGGGGCCTGGACGGGGCGAGACGTGGGGTTTCTTCGGAGACCTGACGGACCCAGCTTGGGGGGGAATTCCACGGAATCTAAGCAGTCTCGGAGGGACTGCAAGTAAAAAGCAACATTCGTGAAGTCACGGGGGTCACGCACGCCCCTGTGAACGATCGGCAAGGCTTTTAAACCCCCTTGTTGGGACAGCGGCTCTGATCGCTATACAGCGGCCATTGATCGCTACAAAGTTCCAACCTGCTCCGAGCGTATGAGAAGAAGGATGAAACGATATGACGCGTCTGGGGTAAGGAGATTCCTATTTTGAACTATTCTGAACTTTCAACGTAAAAGACTGAAAAATAAAAGTGCTCGCGCTAGAAAACGGAAAAACGAAAAACACCTTGATCTACGCGGAGGGTGGAGTTTTTTCTTTTCTCTCCCCCTCCAGAGGAAAAAGCGGCGAAAGAAATTTTGAATGATCCTAAACAAATACAACTGATAATAACTGACGGCACCAGTGTAAGAACATCTTTTGAAAACTGGTCTAGGTTGTTAAACACAGCATTTTTAAATAAAAGCCTGGATGTTTTTTTTTCTCTTATCTTTTGCATCAACGTCTTTCCGCTTCTCTACCAGAAATTGGAAAAAAACCTCTTGATTGTTGCTATCCACTTAAGCTCAGAAGGCAGGCAAATCTGGAGAAAAACCTCTATAAAAATATTTGAATACATACATGGTTCTTTTAAGTATACCTAAGTCAGTGGGGTCCAAAACACAAGAGAGCCAATACAACAACACATCTCCCTAGGCAACACACACAAACACACACATGTTCTCACTACTTGACACAGAAAGCCCTTGATTTATAAGCATTCATTTAGTGACTGAAGTTACAACAGCACTGAAAAGGGGACTTACAATAGTTTTTCACTCTTACGACTGTTGCAGCAGCCCCATGGTCACATGATCAAAATTCAGGTGCTTGGCAACTGGCATGTATTTATAGCAATTGCACTGTCCTGGGTTCATATGATCACTATTGGTAACCTTCCCAGCTGGCTTCTAACAAGCAAATCAATGAGTGGATTTAACAATTTCATGATTCACTTAACTACGGCAATTTGCTTATCAACTGTGGCAAAAAAAAAGTTCATAAAATGGGGCACAACTCCCTTAAAAATTATCTTGGTTAGCAACAGAAATTTTGGGCTCAGTTATGGTCCTAAGTTGAGGACTACCTATACTCCACTCTACACCACTGCTACTATCCCTCCCACTACTGCTCTTCCAACCACTATTTGTTGTGAGTCCTGCTACTAGAGAAAATTATATCTTTCTAGCTGCTTTAGATTGCATTATTTCTACACACAAACATCTCCTTCCTTCTTTCACACAAACCAACACCACCACACTTAGCTGTCACATCATAGCTTTTATAGACAACTGTGTGGGGGGATGGCTTAAAAAGGCAGGACAACAGCAGCACAGGTTTTGGTCATTTTCTAGGAAGCCTGTCCTCCCTAAAAGACAGTCTTTTCATTCAGTCTGGCCACTAAGCTCAGGAAAGGAAGCTTTGACTTCAAGGATTTGTAGCAAAAGAAATGCTCTGAACATATTTATCTTGCTCCAGGGCAAATCCCTCTGAATGATCTGTAACAAGATGTAACCCATCTTGTCTGAGGCTTAAAGCAATAACACTCCTATCACACCCAATGTTTGGCCTTAATCCATAAATAAACTTTGATTCTTATTGATTGATAGGAGCCGGGGTGGCACAGTGGTTAGAATGCAGTATGCAGGTTAACTGCCCACAGCCAGGAGTTCCATCCTGACCAGCTCAAGGTTGACTCAGCTTTCCATCCTTCCGAGGTCGATAAAATGAGGATCCAGATTTTGGAGGGCAATATGCTGACTCTGTAAATGGCCTAGAGCAGGGGTGTCAAACTGGATTTCTTCAAGGGCCGGTTCAGCATTGTACTCTGTAGGCTGGCCTGGCGGTGGGAAGATGGGACGGATGCCTCCTGCAGCATCCTGCCAGCCAAAATGGAGTGCAGGCAGGCCACATGCAGCGCCCCCCATGCCCCATTTTCTCTAGCAGAGGCACTGTGGGCCAGTCCTTTGCTATTTCCAGGCTGACCCCATGGGCCAGATTTAAGCACTCTGTGAGCTGGATCTGGCTCGCAGGCCTTGAGTTTGACATCCCTGGCCTAGAGAGTGCTAAACAGCACTATGGAGCAGATTATTCTGTAAATCTAAGTGCTATTGTTATTGCTATCAAACCTAGCTTTGATCATTTCTTCTTTTACTAACCAAGCAGGTTATTATTCTAACAAACAGTGCAATTGAAACTATTGAAAATAGTGTGTTGGATTAGGTGGAGATTATTATTTAAATAGAGCAATAAGCTCTGGCTTTGCTCCAGAGTTTGACAGTCATACTGTAGAGCCTAATGAAGAAGCATTAAAAACTTGTTACTATAAATATTACTTTGCTATGGAAATGATTAGCAAATAGTTTGCTATTCAGATAAGTTGCACATTATTTTTAAATGAGTATCTGAATATTTATGTAAAAATCCATTGTTCCCAAGAGGGAGACACAAGTTTATTCATTTATTTCATTTCTAAATGGCCACAGTCAAGTTACTGTTGGTGGTCTACATAAGCATAAAATATCCACAATATAGTAATGCAATTGCTAAAATTAAAATAATTAAGAGCAATATATATATTTAAAAATCCATTCTAAACCCTATGGGTGGTATGTGTCTACCTCAGTCTCTTGGGTGTTCCTTTCATAAATCACATTTATAGAGCCTTATGGAAGTGTTCTATACAATAACACTAGGGTTAGTTAGCTTTTACGAAAGGCTGCTCCATATTTCAGGGGCTATTACTGAAAAATACATCATCCTGACCTCAACTTCCCACTCCCAACTTCATGATAATCAGGTACTACTTGAAGTACATAGTCCTGAGGTGACTTAATACCAAGACTTTATTGGTTAAAATCAGCCATTTCAATTGCATCTGGAAACTTATTGGCAACCATAGGGTCCATAGTGCAGGAATGACGTGTTCATGCATCTCATGCCACCTAACCTAGAGACACTACTGCATTTTGTATGAACTACCGGTAGAGTTTTGGGTGGCTTCAAACAATTGTCCCATTCAGAATGCATTATAATAACCTTACTAAGGTGCTGAGAACATTAGTTAACTGTAAAGTCCTCTTCCTCCAGGTAGAGTCATGACTGATATATCACCTAAAACTGAGGAGAAGCCCTCTTGATTATTTTCTCTACTTGACCATTCAGCAGTTGCCATATGAACAGGGTGATTCCAAAGTCACAGATCCAGTGGTGTGATTCAGCCGGTTCGGGCCGGTTCATACGAACCGGTAGGAAAGATTTTGGCTGGCCCTGCCCCTTCCTGGAGTTCCCCACATGCCCCTTTTTGGCTCCCAGGTAAGTGCAGGGAGGCCCACTAGGCCAAAAATGGGGTGTGGGGAGTGAGGCACGGGTCCCCCATGCCCCGTTTTGGCTCCCAGTGGCTTTGGGGAGACCAATTAAGCCCAAAATGGCATGGGGGGTGCAGCACGCCCCCCCAGCCTGTTTTTCCTCCCAGGAGGCTGCAGGGAGGCCTACTAGGCCCAAAATGGGGGGCAGGGTGGCCACACCCACTGAGTCACATGACCAATAAGCCATGCCCACAGAACCGGTAGTAAAATTTTTTGAATTCTACCACTGCACAGATCTATTCGCATGCCACCTCTTTGAGAAATAATTTATTGTTAACAAAGAACATTGCAGCTGTAACTTGCTTGAGTTCAACTTCAATCTGATTTTTCCCATCCATATCCCAACAGCTCGTAGGCACTAGGATAAAACTTCAGCTGAACCTAGTGGAGGATTTGTGAGTACCAGAACAGCCTGGAATGGTGATGTATAGATGGGCATCTTTGAATGCACCTCAAATGACTGTAGACTCTCTCTGCACTGAGTACATTATATTTTGAGACAGGGAGTTGAGATTCTGCCTTAAGTAAATTACAAAAAGTTATCCTATTTTTAATAAGCTTTTCATAAATAATGGATATATTAACAAATACTTGGTGGTAGTGGTGAGGGCAGAATTTCAATGTTATGTCTGATACTTAATACGAAGTTTAAAATTTGTTCATACTATTGTAGTAATACTGGCACATTCCCTTTGTATGAATTTGCTCTAATTATTTCTTAGACTCCATGCTTCCATATATATGTGCTCTTCCATTCTTCTCACCCATTGTTTACATTGGGACACTGCCAACTCTATTATTATCTAGTCAAACTCAGAAGCATTATATCTTCATAAGTACATGTCAGTGAATAATGAGTACAATCTTTACAACACAAATTGATGATAAATATTATTTCTACCGACAATAATACATACTTGCAAATAGGTGCAGTAATGAATATTTCATAAAACATATGTTCCTGGGACTGACAGAAAAATAAACAATTTAAAAACCTACATGGTTCATTCAAACTATTGAACATTGCATTGGAAAATTGTTAATGTATTTATTTCAGAGATGACAAATGTTCCTTCAGCATTTTTTAACACATCCGTTTAAGGCATGTTCAGCCCACATACAGTATATCCTCATTCAGCAACAAGCATGAGAAGAAGCAAATCACCGTCTAGTATCATATGGAGGAAAATATTCACAGTTTTCAATTATGAGGTACACTGTTGATCCAGGAATGTTGAAAAATCATGTTGATAATTGTAATTAGGAGCCAGAATCTTTAGGAATTAGCCAACTATACTCTGGTGTCTCTTCAGATCCTGTAATGTAGTTTTTAACTGCCCTGAAAACTTTTAGTTATATACAGGCATACTGGTTAGCCAATAAAATGATCCTCAATTAAGAATATGCTCCTTCTACATTCCATGAAAGTTGAATCCAGCAAGTTCTGCTACATCTGCAAACAAGGACAGATGGCCACAGCCTCCCTACATGAAACCACTTCGAGATAAAGCTTTTGCTATCAGCTGACAATCTAAATGAGTTGCTGAATAAATATTTAATGGGAAAGTGCAAAAAATGTTAGTACATGAACAGATATTTCCATTCTCCTGAAGACTGATAAGTTGCATTGTTTAACTATACTGATCTTTGTTGTCACAGAAATATCCTTATAATTTTACGGTCAGGCCTAGGTTTAACACTGCTTTCCTTCCTTCTTTACTTTTCAAGCACACTGTTCATTTTATTCTCTATCACCTTCACTTCTTTGCCATCCACTGTTGGGTAAGCTCTGAAATCAATCTCTCAAAAATATGACTGGTAGTGGGAAAAATTAAAATCAGTATTACAATCTGTATTTAAAGATTGCAGCTCTTAAAATATATGTGGTATAAATGGTTGCATTATCTATCATCATTTTTTTAAACATTCGATTCTGTCAGGTTCTTTTTATTGTTATAGAGGGCTGGAAATTTGAGTCCCAGCCAAATCTGCTGTAATATAAATCACAATTAAAACAGAAACACTTTTTTCATTTTGTTTTTATTGATAATATTGCTTTGTGAAGCGGGTTTGTGAAGTAAGTTACAATGAATAATGATCTCCAACTAATACACATATCAAATTTATGGCACCAAGTTACACAAAAGTAATTTAAGAAAAAGGTTTTCTTAAATATATATATATATAGATGAGCAGAATCAAGAGCAGCTGACCTGCTATCCATATGAAGCACTACAGGAAAGGTATTATCTCAAGCAACATTATTTCATATGCAAATATTTTGCTGGCTTCCAAAGCAGATAGCTCCAATAACCCCATTTTGTGGCTTAGCAGGAATTTAGCTTGCCAAGCTCTTAATGCAATCCATTTAGCAATCAAGGCTGTTCTACAACTCCAAGCTTTCTGATATTTATTGCTGACCCTGATATTTGGGAAACAGCCCAGTGCCAAAACTCAATTGATATGTCTTGTTTCTTCCAACCACTATGGATTAATTATCTTATATCTCTAGTGCATGCATAACAGATCTGCCTCTGGTGCACTGCCGTGCCAGTAGAAAAATACACTAATGCTAGCTTTGACAAAATGCATCAGGATAAATTAAGCTCTGAATATAATCTCCTGTTAAATTGAAGGGGAGCTTCAGTCAAATCTCAAATAAGTAGCCTGGTTCAATAAGTTCCTTTATAGAGAGGGAAGGATAGTACTGCCAGTTCCCAGATTCTAATTAAGTACCAAAATAAGCTACTTGCTCTGAAAATCCTATTAATCAAATGATCATTGGACATTGTACCAAAGGAATTGTCCTACAACAGCAAGATTCAACAATGTTAGAAATAAATTTGGAAATCCATATATGGGAAAGGTATTATAACTTAACATGAAAAAAATTCCTTTAATTCAAGAAGTCCTGATTGCTTATTAAGCTACTGCAGTCCTATACATTTTTACATAATAATTATAAGTGCATTCACACATGAAAAATATATAATAATTCATGTCTCGCAATGGGATAGAAAGAGGTTGTGGATCTTCCTGTTGCCTCAGAGAGAAGCTATTGCCCAGTTGATTTATGAGGAAGACAGTAAGGAATTGGCACGTCTGGCTGTTTCCGGTATTGACATCTGGACTTGGGGATGCCTTTCCCTCCTCATAGAGATTATCTGGCTCATTTGATTGTTAAGACAAATAATAGGACCAACTGCTTTAGGGACAATATTGTTATCTTGAATTTTTTTGAATAATCTTTTTATTACAACTGGGATCTCCTCCTCTTCCTCCTCCTCCTCCTCTTAAATAGGGGATCTACCTGTTTTTTCAAAAACATGAGAAGGCAAGAAAAAAAGCAATGGATGGAAACTTATCGAGGAGAGAACCAACCTAGAATTAAGGAAAAATTCCCAAAAAGTGAGAACAATTAATCAGTGGAACAATTTGCCTTCATAACTTAATTACTTTTAAGAAGAAACTGGACAATTTATCTGAGATGGTTTACGGTCTCTTACTTGAGCAGGAGGTTGGATTAGAAGACCTCCAAGGTCTCTTCCAACTCTGTTATTCTGCTATTCCTTGTCTTCTTCCTCCTCCTCCTCCTCCTCCTCCTCCTCCTCCTCCTCCTCCTCC
>JANHFL010007535.1:0-19799 GCA_032468155.1 Oxyrhabdium leporinum
TGGGATTTGAACCGCTAGATTGAATCAGCAGAAGTGGCCTGCAGTTCAACACTCTAACCACTGCGCCACCTAGGCTGATATATATTCATGCTACTGTCTTCAAAATTTAATTTGCTGGTTCTGTTTTGATCCTGAATACTTATATATTGAATAGGCTATGTTCTCCATCATCAAAAGTTTACAAGCAGTTTTTAAAATGGACTACAAGTCTCCAATAAAAGCAAGATTACCTTTGACTGCATTCTCTAAATATACACATCTTTATTTAAATGTCAGCATTGTAGACAATTACTAGAAAGCTGTCAAAAAACAGGAAGCCTTGCTAAACTTGAATGTCATTTGCAACTTCTTAGGATTCTCATCCCACCATCTGACAGATTTTGAAGCCTTGTCAAAGCAACAGGACCATTCAAGGGAGAAATCTTCCTATTGCATAGGAAAAAGAAAAAATGAATCAAGAGAGTAATAACTGTTAATGTGATTTCCTCTTGCAACAGTAATTTCAATCAGCTTTTATATTTAAAAAATGATTGGTGCAGGCATTTACATTTTCCTTATTTTATTTTCAAAAGCCACCTGTATGAACTCTTAGGGTAGGGGAGCTGACACTCCATTCATATTCATGACATTGAAGAAATTATGAGGCCTTTTTTTAAAAAAAAAACCTCCATGAAGACTGTAGAATGTAATCTTTGTTTTTCCTTTTCATTGCTAGGCTTTTCCAACTTGCCATGGTGGTAAACAGTGACATGTAGCAAATACTTTTCTTAGAAGAATGAAAAAGCTAAAAATACGTGCCATTTCAAGGTTTTGATTGAATTCATTGCTGTTTTCTTTTGTCCTAAATTTTCTAAAGTGTTCCCATACCTTGACAAACAAAGCTGAAGTAATAGCTTTTTCCCCGTAAGACATACTTCTAAATTAGCAGAAAGAGATAGGATATGCCAATGGAAACATTTTGGAAGAGTATCATTTTAGGAAGGGAAGATGATGATCATGATTTATGATAAAGTCCTGAGAAAACTTGCTCCATCAAGAATAACCTCCATACTTATGCCTGAAATATTGCAAATTAAAGTTTGGATTCTAAATTGAAACTTGGATCTCTCCAGTGGATTCTTCTTACCTTTTTTAAAAATCAAATGTATGTGGTAAAAAAATTTGATTATCTATTTTTTTCTAAAAGAGACTGTCATTTCTTAGGGGCTTAAGAAGAAAAAGATAAGGTGACATCTGGTTGACTTTGACTGGTCTGCAAAACTCAAGCTAAGTAGAGTAAATCCTCTGCTAGACCTTACAACTTTGTATAAAGTAATCCGGAAACAGTATGAAAGAGGCATGGGAGATAGTCCTATGTTCTCTTGGTGAATGGACCTGAAACAGCTAGATATTTTATTGGGCAAATGTTGTTAGAAAGCTTCCATTAAAAAAGAGTAATACATTTAGACACAGTTTTTCAATCACTTTGTATGTAACACAGTTGGGGAATCTCAGCTGAACTATTTCGGTGGACATTGGGATTCAACCACACTTAGGCAGTTACATGTTCCTATACTTTTACAGTAGAAGGTTTGCATGCAATAGTATAACAAGAATGGAAGACTAACAATGGCTCTGAAAGGCTTCAGACACCCCTTTATGAAACTTGAGTTCAGATTTAAAACAAAAAAAACCCCACACCCTGATTCAATTACCTGGAGGGAGAGGTGTGGGAATAAAGTGAACTTGCTAGAAAGAGCTGAATTTCAAATTCTCCCACAGCTAGAAAAACTCCAGCATATGGGTCTTTAGATTAGAAAGGAAGCACTAAAAAGAGGTTAGAAAGAACTCACATAGATATTTTATGAAGAAAGTTTTGCAAAATACTTTTTAAGCAAACAATAGCTATCACTGTAATCTTTTTATATGCCCTGCACATTTCAGCAGTAAACTTTATTTTGTATTAAAAAATTTGTATTAAAATTTTAAATTGTACACATATTTAATTTCTATATATGTGTGTACAAACACACACACACACTTATACACACACACTATATTTGTATATATGTGTGTGGACACACTATTTAATTTCTATATACGTGTGTGCACAAACACACAAGCACACATACATACATACATACATACATACATACATACATACATACATACATACATACATATAAAATTAAACAATAATGTTGGGTTGACCTAATAGGAATCAACAAGAATGCCTGTAGTCATGCTAGTGCTTTTGGATATCCTGCGAGGAGCCCTAAAATAGATACTTCTGATCATTATGATAATCTTAAAACTCAGATAAGAAGCTATCATTTATTTCTATATTTATTCATTCAGTGTACTAATAATAGTTCTCAGAGCATCTTACCGATAATACACAAACACCTAGTCCATCTTGATGGGTTTTAACTAATAAAGAGAAATCCATCCATAAAATCCTAATGAAAAATGATAATCAGCCTGGATTTGAAAACCTCATTCAGTGTAACAGCTGCTAGGAATGTAGATCCAAGCTCCATTATTGTAGCAATTGGAGTTGTCAGAATACATTTTGTGTGGCATATCTTAATTAGCCTGCTGTAGCTGCAGAACAAAACGTCTAGCATTTTTGCATGTGTTGTGAAGCCATTGTAACAAGCTGAATTATTTTAACCACTTATGTGTGAAAATTAACAATCTCATGCTTTCAGTAAAATTGGGTCACCTGAAGGGCAAGGAATCAATGTCAGACATTCATAATTATACATTTTTGCAGCACTGATTGCAAGAAAGGGAATAACCTCATCTCAGAAATTGCTTGCTAAGTTGAAGAGGCAAGACAGCTATTTTAAGCCATTTGACCTCCATGAGTGTGAAAGGAGGGACATGAAATATTTTGAGGGTATCTACAAAGGAATTCTAAAGACAATTATTTTCCTGTCAGTTATCCAACTGCAGCTGAAATTATCCATAAATATACTATTCTTCTGGGAGACAGGAAAAAGGGAATAATATTCTTGTGCTTTTCTTTCTTTTTCTGTTCCTGTCACCTTATCTGGTCAGCAAGCTGTATCACAGCTTTTCTTCTTTCCATTAACTAAATATTTCAATAGCTAACACTGCTGTTCTCACATCTTCCAAGAAAAACAGGTGGTGATGTCCCATTTGTCAGAGGTTCTGACCAGCCTCACCGTAGTGGGAATTGAAACTGCAGGGCTTTGTGTCACACACCCTAGTGTTGATCAGATTTCTCAAATCCTGCTGATTGAAATTGGGATCTACAGCTTACTATTCAATGCCACTGTGATTTTGGTCATCTTGATTGCTGCGATTGAGTCAGTTGCTATGATTTGCCTAAGCACTGCCCTTAGGCAGGTTTTACAAAAAAAAATATGAATGGGATTTAGCTTCTATGAAAAGACGGTTCACAGTTGGTAATTTACTTGCAAGCATCAGAGGCAAAGTCAATGCTTTGCAAGGTGTAGGTGTGAGGCAAAGAAACTGGATTGTTGCACTTTTTAATCTGGACAATTACAAAAATAACTCCATTGCTGAGGTTTGGCCTGACTTACTTAAACCATAGCTAAAACTTTTAGGAACTTTAAAATATCAGTAACCAGTATTTGGAAATATTGTAAGCGATCAAAACAAATACAAATGAGGCAGGAAGACAGCAGAAATAATGCTACCTCCCAAAAAAATGTATTTACTGAAACAAAGAAATGGAGAAACAAAAAGCAACTAATACAAAGAAACAAATCAGCCAAAATTTGCTACCAGATCAGTACAGAATAGTTACAAATAAAAGATAACAAGATTGTGACCAGGTAAAATCCTATGAAGGAAGAAGGATAATTGTATAATAAAAAAATTGTAGTGTAGTATCAATATTATTATCACAGGCTGGAAAGCTCCCTTGCCAGCAAACATTATTTTATGTCTTCAGCAAATCTATAAATGTGCTTGTGCTCTCATTTGACTATTTGACTGATATTTTCTGTGAAACTCTTTTTCTAAATCACTTCTGCTAATGTAGAAAAAACTCATTTACAGCACATGTTTTATTTCCAGGAGGAAATGCAAATATCCTATATACTCATATAACTTGGGTCAGTGTTCCTGTGTCTGGGAAATATTTCATTATTTATATCCTTGTCTCTTTGTTGGATAAAGCATATATAATTGCATAAAATTATTAAACATATTTGTGTAAACATACCAGTCAGTATGAGAAGATTCCCATAATCACTTGGAATTTTTTGTCCAGTTATTGGCAGTCATACTTACTTGGCAGTCATACTTACTTGGCAGTCACGAGCAAAGGGTGCTCTATTTGAGGGATTGTGGAAATACCTCACATTGCAATATTGCAATATTGGCATCTCTTCAAAACCAAGGAAACAGGGTGGTGTAGCTGGGATGCCACTTAATAAATCCATATTTTATCCTTATACTATTCCTTTATTATGCCTGAAAGGACTATAATCTGCTGTGCAAAGTATTAGACTGATGCCCTTCATTGGCAGAAGATCCACTCCACTGAAACTAACCACACTAGTGGTGATACTTTATTTAGGGTTAGTTATACAATGCAATGCTTCCTTTCCCAATACACTGGACAAGTCACCATGGCTGAAGAGAATAGCCAACAGGATCCAGTGGATTCCACTCATATTAGTTTTTCTAGCTGCATTGTTATTTTTTGTCTTTGTTTACTGTGAAAATTTTAGATCAGGGGTGTCAAACTCGCATCGTCACGTGACATATCGGGACTTTTTTCCCCTTCACTAAACTGGGCATGGGCTTCGCCAAAGTGTGACACATCTGGCCCATGGGCCAGGAGTTTGACAGCCCTGCTTTAGATGATGTATTTTTGATGTATCTAAAGCTTCCTCTTGAAAACAGATGATTTCACCAGATATTATATACTGCTTCTCCCTTCTGAAAAAAAAACTAAAAAGCACTAATATAATGTATACAATATTAGTAGTACTACCATTTATGTTTCCCCCATTGTCTCACTAATATATTCAAGCATATAACATTAGAAAGCTCTAATTTAAAAAGTATCCTTGCTAAAATTAATAGTAATCAAATGTGACCAGGACTTGAATAAGTAACTGTGAAAGAAACCCTTGAATTTAGTTGTAGAAGCAGGTAAGATTTGTGCATTTTTTTCTATGCAGCCCAAGCTACTAATTTCTGCATTCTTTGCTCTGTATGCTACTTTCTAGTATAAAATCCAGTCAGGTATCTAATCATAATTGATCAGGATCAAAATAAGATTAACATATTGAAATAGCCTTATGTGTCTCTCGCTTTTGCACATGTAGATGCCAACATACAAGAAAAATAAAGGGAGAAGCCCAGATATAAAAAACTATACATTAAGGGGCACACTAGACTGTTCATAACTTTAAACTGTGGTATATCAAGACTGCTCTTTTGAAAATGGCAATATTTTCTTCTCTTGTTTAAAAGAAAAGACTCTTAGGATAGGTTTTTAGGCTAAGTCACTCCAAATCACCAAGCTCTTAATGACAAGGCATGAAATAGTTCTGGAAGTTTATTTTTCCCTTCAGCATGTAGTTTATAGAGACTGAAGTAAAATAAAAATGTCTTTACCCTGAACAAATCACAGTAACAAAACCCCAGCAAATAGACTTTTATCTCTTGGGTTAGTATATTCTCAGGGAGTATATCATGAACACAGATATCATTTGCTGATGTTTCCTCCTGTGCTCAATAGAAAGAGGATTAAGTAATTATCTGAGATCCATCCAGATAACTTGCTGTCTTGAAATATTTTGCTAACTTTTGTTAACATTCACATAGGTCTTTCACAAGCAAGCCCAAACTGTATCTTTAAACATTTTGTAGAAAAATCTAAAGTGACATAAACATATAATTAAGTTTTGTTCTGTTCTTGGAAAGCTTGTGAGACTAAGGCAATGTGTTGCAAGCTAAAATATAAATAGACAGGAAGATCTAAAAGACTGAAGAGTATATTGTCAATGAGATTTCATCTGATAGAAGCAAAGCCGTCTACATGGTGAAAGTAACACAGGGAGACAGCCCGTTCAATATTTCTCTCTGTAATATCAACACATTAAATTCCCAGAGATTGTTTCTTCTGTGTGCTTCCTCAAAAGAATCAAATTTGTGTTACCCTATCTTTATTTAAAAGCTTTCACCTGGAATCTCTTTGCTCTATTAATTCTGCCTTGGTTAAAAAAAAATACAAAGCCAGGATCTTAAACAATTCCAATTTATTCAGTTTGTTATAATTAATATAATATAATTGCTTTTACAATAGTCTTTTCCCCTCTCTCTCAGTTGTAGAGAACAGGTGGTTATCCCTTTAAAGCACCTGTAGCTTCTAACTAAATCAGCCAGTTGCTAAGCATTGAACATTATTTTAACAATGAAAGTTCCAGCTTCCTTTAAAACAGGCAGATGAGTGACCTACATTTAGGATTTGATAATGAATGTGATGTATTCAAAATGGTGGCTTCAAAGATTTACTTCAAGTTTGTGATGAAATAACCTGAACCTCATAGCCACAGCAGTCAGTTCTGTTTTGTGTCTTGATTTCTTTGTCCAACAGAGATAGAAAAAGCGCAGCCTCCTCTTTTGCCCTTCTGTTTTCAATCTCAGTTAAATGTGTCTTTTAACCATCTCACTGTTGGAAAATGTTATTTTGTAAGGTTTTGGTTGGTATGATCGGTTATACTTTTAGTATGGAACCTCAACTTATGGTCAATCTCCTTAACAATTGCCAGGTAGGATGTTTGCCCTTTAATGAAATTTATGAAGAAATTGTGAAGTTATTCGCTACTAGACAAGATGTATCTAACTCATGAAGTATTTTTCACAAATTTTCATATCTTCCTAGTAACTCCTGGTGAAGCAAAAATGACCTTTTTTTTTTCTTTTATCTTCATTCCTGTGAAAAAGTAAGTCTTCACACTAGCATAAATAAGCCTCCTTATGTTTTCTAAATACTGTCCTCTTAGAGTCTCCTCTTTGGCACACAGGATAAAAATTGATTAATGTCACCAAGACTACATAAAGAGTTTTCTAAATTTTAGTGAAAAGGTGCTGTGTGCCTTTTGTTTTATTTTTATTTTTCCTTATGTAAATTTAGAAGTTATATGCTGGACTAGAGTTCTGTAATCTAGGAACCACAGAAATACTTGAGGTGCGCTTTGGGTTGAAGGATTTTCATAAATTTACATTTTAAGAACATGATTGCTGATTAGATTTGAGCCAAGGACTATAGAAGTATTTAGTACTGGCCTTGAGAAAAAGCAAGTAAAACAGTCCTGGGAATGTAGAAACCATAAAAAAGAGATTTAGAATAGTATCACCCTGACCACATCCTTAAAGAGGGAGGCAGCAAAGGTTTTGGACAGATCTTCAGTATAACTATATGCTGTTAATATATCCTACAACATAACTTAAATTTATTTTCCATTGTTAACAACAAATTCCAAAAATCATACATTCCAATTATCCAAATTCATATCTATTCTTCAAAAATGTTTGCTGCTTTCAAAACATTATTTCAATGAAATTAATATTGCTGTTTTTCTTTGTGTGTGTGTGTGTGTGTGCACATGCGCACACACACACACATACACACACATATATATATATAAAAACAAAGAGAATCAGCAATATTAATTTCACTGAAATAATAGTGTGTGTATGTGTGTGTGTGTGTGATTAACCAAATGACAGCATCCATAATAAAAAAATAATTTTATAGTAAGCCACGTCTATAAAGTTTTTTTAACTAGTACAGTAAAATGGAAGCTTTTTTTACTAGTACCTTGTACCCTGTTATGGTCAGCTAGGAGGAATTATAAAAGAACTGATGCAACAATTAAATTTTGATTTTTACATTCCATGAAATTCTGCTAGATTTAGAATCCAATGGACATAATGAAGATAATAAGTCCCTCTGGGAATTATTACCAGAAATACATTTAGTAATATATTTTAATTAAAAGGTTTTTAAAAGACAGATTCAGAATGAATGTTGTCAAAGATTCCCAATGTTAAGATCAATTCAACAGTAGATTTAATTTTCTAGAGAGGCATAGGCTAGAAAGTCCTCAGCCTGAGGTGATTTAATTTGAATTCTTTCACTACACAAGGGACTGGACTCAATAGCCTAATCAGTTCATTCTAACTATATTGATTCTAGGTTTTTCAGTCAGAAAGCAAGTAATAATTAAAATGACTTCCAACGTTTCTTAAAACTGCAGTGCTTGTGGCTGAGATCCTAAACATCTTTATTAGTACAAAGGAAATCATATTGAAGTCATCCATAGCAGTAGGTTGTAAGAATGTGAGCTGCTAGCTATGTGCATTGGACAAAAATAAAAATCAAATAATATGACAAAAGATAATTTTGATTAACTCAATTTAGAGTAGTTGGATCCAAACCAACTGTATTCCAGTCCTAGTTTTAAAAAACTCCAGTCTTGATACATTACTCTGGAATTCTAAAATGTTGCAATAGCATAGAAGTCGTTGTATTGATTCTGAGGATCAAGCTGGGTCAGACTGAAATGATCTGGACTAGTTAGTTCAATTCTGAACTTCTGGATTGCTTTCCTAACCACATAATGTAATCTTTCAGCTTTTCAAGCATGTATGATTATTGTCTTTTAACATTTTGTTCAGATTAAAATTAGCTATAAAATAAACATCTTACTACTTTGAAGTATATCTGAATAAAAGTTAATATGATTTACTATCAGTATATTTCATGTTAGCTACCTATTTAGTCTTGAGTAGTAATTTTAGAAGCTGTGTTGTTACGGTGGTTAGAATGCAGTACTGCAGGCTACTTCTGCTGGCTGCCTGCAGTTTGGCAGTTCAATTCTCACAGGGTCAAGGTTGACTCATTCTTCCAATTCTTCCAGATCAGTAAAAAGAGGATCCAGATGTTGGGGGCAATATGCTGACTCTGTAAACTGCTGTAAAGCACTGTGAAGCGGTATATAAGTCTAAGTACTATTGCTATTTCAAAAAAACAAGAGGAGGGAATTCTGGGAATAGCAAGGGGTAACTCATTTCTAATCTACAAAAGTAGAACTTCATTATATCTCAGTGAAAAAATGAGAAAAGGGAAGCTTAATCCAAGGTAAATGCTCCTAATAGGTAAAAAGCATGTGTGAGCCAGGGACTTCATGCCAACATTTATCACAAAGATAATACTTCTTCATTATTTCCACTCTTCCACTTTTCCTTAGAGAACAAAATTATGAAAGCAGGCAAGCTCTGCCTAGTTTGATTTGAGTCTTCCTCACTAGTGATCTTTAATGGAACGCATCTCTTGATGTAGTGACAGAAGGAGTTATTGACATAGTGATACATTGCTCTGTATTTTGCAGCTGCTATATAGTTTGAGTAGAAAAACAGCAGGATAGGACTGTATAAAGTAGGACCTGGGTATGAAACTGAGGCACATACACACACACACACAGGAAGTAGAATTGGAATGACAAGGCCACTCTGGTAAATCATAAAATCATAAGATTGAAACATTGTTTATGCCATCAGGTCCAACGTACCCTTCCATCCATGAATCAGGATTAAATCATCCATGATAGATGCTGTCCAACCTTTGTTTGAACACAGCTAGTGAATGGGTTGCCCACAGCCTCTCATGATAATTCACTATTCTGTCACACTGCTGTTACAAATATTCAATCAAAGCCTGTCTTCCAGTAAGTTAAAACCATTATTTCATGTTATTCACTCTGGAAAAATATAGAACAGAATCTGTATTCTTTATGCATCCCTTCAGTTGTCTCACTCTTACCTTCCAAGTCATCTGTCTTTTCTCAATGCTAAATAAACTTAATTCCCTTAATTTCTTTCCATAAGGCTTAATTTCCAGTGCCCTGATGATATTGGTGGTCCTTCTTTCTACCTTTCCCAGTGTGTCTGAATCACTGGGGTGAGAATGCTGCAATTCTCTCCACAGTGACAGGGTCATGGCACCTTGTGAACACTTCTGAGATTAGAGTAAAAAGTATCCACTATATTGGAGGGCCTCAAGCCAATGTTGGCCACAATCCCATGCCACAAAATAGAATCAGAACAGATTCTTTAATGTAGTTAAAGACACCTTCTAATTCCAAAAATAAAGACTCAGCAGAGTCTAAAGCATCACCAGTAGAAAGCTCAGGGTATAATATGCTTTATAGGCAGTTATTTTCCACATGATACTACAATTATATTAAATGTTTATGCAAATATTTAGAGAGAAAGTATTCATGCTATGATATGGAAAGTGGTTGAAGATCCCAGATGGAAGAGAATTCATGAAGAATGAAGTAAACTATAGAATAAGAATCAAAGAGAAGAAATCTTGAAGCAAACCTAAAGTTCATTGGCAAGTGCTTGTTTTAGCATAAATATTGGAAGAGAGATAAGAGGTATTCAGGAAATTCTAGAAGAAAGCAAGCCAACAATTTTCAGCAGCCCTTACCTCAAATAAAAGGACAAGAAGAATTTATGCACAGCATCCGACCAGGATAGACTGCACATCTACAATTTTCCAACCCCACTCACTACTGTTGATCTATATTCATAGACTGGTTCACCAATAGGCTGAATGGTATGTAAGAAAGAAGAACAAAATAGGCAACTGTTATTGTAATACTTAAAATGAAATGAAAATATTATTTCCTTTCTTTTGCTAATTGGCAGTGAATAAAAGATACAAAGTTGGACTCCTTCTTGTCTTGATCTCCTACAAATGCAATTATCATTTTCCTAATTCATGCTTTACATAACACATTGGGTACACAGGAAAACTACATTCTGTTCATACTTTACTGTCTCAGTTATTGCTGTAGAAAACTAGTTAATTCTTCTATTTATTTCATTTTTAACGTGAGAGCTCAAATGCAGATGTTAAGAACAGGTGTGAATCACAACTCCTCTGCAATATATTTTCAAAAATAAAATCAACATGTGCCCAGTTCTTAGCTGCTTGACATTAAGCAACTATTTCTACTTTTACTGATGGACTTATGAATATCTATTAGACATTTTTAAAAACCTGGATTTAAAATTCAAAATTGTCCACACTGTGCAGTGTCTAGATTTCCTCCAACAAAAGGAATATTCTTCATCTAAAACATATTACTGCTAAGGGAAAAATTGATATAATGCTTAAGGGATTAAAATCTTTCCATATTTTTGTACTTTCCTTGCATGTGTTCATTATAATTTGCTGAACAAAAGGAATGTTTGTCAAAGAATGCATTGTTTAATAAAGTGGGAGTTTGTAATTTGCAGAGAAGTTGAATCTGTTCTTTGATGGAAAGACTGGATCCAAATTAACAAGTAATAAAGGATACATATGAATATGTTAACTTTTCT
This sequence comes from Oxyrhabdium leporinum, assembly GCA_032468155.1. Classification (NCBI taxonomy): domain Eukaryota; kingdom Metazoa; phylum Chordata; class Lepidosauria; order Squamata; family Cyclocoridae; genus Oxyrhabdium; species Oxyrhabdium leporinum. The sequence goes on from JANHFL010007535.1 coordinate 11,389, forward strand.
AAAGCAATTCTATACTCAAAATACAGCAGCTGACAAATTGTTGGTTATGGTAGAAATTCTGCTATGTGCCAGAATGTTAGATATACCACAGCCACAACAACTCCAAGAGCCAAAGCATTAAGATAATGTCAAGAAAAGTCATAAAGCAATGTAGACCAGTGTAGGATGTTGAAAAGGCTTCTTTGTGCTCCCCTCCATGCAGACCTACATTTGACAATCCTTCCTTTGACAGAATGGTGACATCTGTCATCACTTCAGCACAAGTGCAAGATTGTATTTCTCTGTTAAAGTCTAACATACCAGAATATTATTCTTCCGTTTACCGGCAATACAAAAATAAATATGAATGCAATGATATCGCAGATATGCAAAACCTGTTCAGTTACTGAAAACTTCCTGAGTTTGGCAAACCATGAATTATTTTAAAGTACAGGACCTACAGGGAGGCAGATTCAATAAAATCAAAGGCAATGAACCGCACAGTAAATCTAGGCTTCCCAAAATTAAATCTGATTATAATAGCTCTTTACAGTAAAAAGGTGATTAGGTTGCTTCCCATTAGTTGCAAGAATCAATCAATAAGCAAGCTGATTTAGATTCCAGAAGAACAAATCACATGTATCTCTAAAGAGCTGTCTTTGGCAAGCTTAAAGAAAAAGAAAAAGGCATGAACTTTGAGAACTCATGAACTAGATTCTTGTTTTTCCATTTTATCTAAGACAAGGACAAGCTCTGATACTCTAAGTAAAATGTCAGTCTGTAGATCCTGGGTCCTTTTTTCCTTTCAAAAAATAAATTATTTTTTACATTCTTTAAATGAAAATTTAATTATTCATTGGGAACAAGGGGGCTGCTGTCCAAAGTGCAGTTTGGAAGTGTACCCACCTCACTCTTATTGCCTTGGAGTGAAGTCAGAAGACTGGCAAAGACTGGAAACAGAAACAATACAGTTAGGATAGAGATCAATAGTGAAGGCAGCAAATGTTGTGCTGCTATAATGCTCTAGCCACTCAAGAATAAATCAGTGTACCGTAACTTAGTATTGGCAAAAGTGGCCTAAGGCTCTTAGTCCGTTTTATAAATGTTTATTGTTGAATCAGTCATAGCTGAATCAGTCATAATTATAGCAGTGCTCTAATGATTATATTAATAGTAGGTCCAATGTTAATTGACATTTAATTTTGGGACAAATGGACTTTTTTGGTGCAGAATTAAATTGGATACCTAACTCTCTGTGACACACACATACATATTCCTGATGAGCTAGTAAACTCACAGGCTGGAAAAATCATTGGCAAAAAAGCCTAGTGTGATTTATTTGAATGACTGCTTAATTGGCAGCTGAGCCTGATCAATAATGTTATGGCCCTTTATTTAAACTCCAATTATAAGTTGCCTCTTAATTAGTGTTGCAGGAGCCAAGCATCAACGTTAACAACAATATACATATATGCATATGTTTGTATATATACATATAAATACATATATATACATACACACGCACACACATATCCATATCCATATTTGTACAGTACATCACACTAACTTAAATTTATTTTATTTCTCTGATCATAAGTGATTTAAAAAACTTAAAACTGAACAAGGTTACAGCACTTTTACTATTTTTACAGCACTTTTACTATTTTCCAGTTTTGAAAGTTTTCTTTTACTGAGAAAGGGGTTATCCAATAAAAAATATTATAATAAAGGTAACTATGTCTTAACCTGAAAAGAATGAAGGTTATATTTTGAAAAAAAAAGGATAAATCCAAGATGATTCACTACTTAATTTTTTTAACGTTCAAATTTTAATGTCTTTGGTTATTATGGGGTAACAATATACAATATTTATATAATATAACAACATCAGGTGGTCCAGCCTTTCACCTCCTGCTTTTTGAATATGTTTTGAAGCCTGGCTGAATACTGGATATAGGCAGCATGCAAGCATGAGTAACTACCTCTGCAGGCAGGGTTGGTGCCAAGCACATGGTGGGAAAATGCTTGGGTTAGAGGTGGGAAGCAAGGGGATAAAAGCAAGAAAGAAGTAGGGTGTATTGGCAGGGACAGCAGAGAGAGCAAGGCAAGGAAACAGGAATGAGATTGTGATGTGTGTATTTGCATATTGACATTTCTAGGGACTAAAGAAAAGATGTACATCAAGTTTGGATTTGGCAAGCATAGAAAATTCTTTGGTGTGCTGAGCAGCATTTCTGAGTTTTAGCAATCCAGAGTTTTAGAATATAAGCAGAAATCAAAGACAGGGAACACAACATTCCGTATGCAGATGTTGCTTCCAGAAACCAGAGGTGTTTGAATTTCCTTCCTGTTGGAACCATTACCTTTGTAGTTCCCTTTGCTTAGTTGGCACTGATAAACAGATGGCTAGTCAGACAGATTCAATGTGACTTGCTGTTTGCTTGGGAACCAGCTGATTTTATAGGGCACATAGGCTTCATGTCATATTTGAATGGTCTACCATGCTGCCTAGCACCCACAGGGAGGGCCCTTTGCTGGTAGAGGAGGGACCTAGTATCATTGCATTTGTGGAAATAGATGTCTCTCCTGCATCCTCTGCTCCCCATTCCAAAAATATTTGACCACCTGCAGCTGCAGGAGGGTGTCTTGAACAGCTTGAAGTTCTGACAGCCATGTGTAAGTAGCTGAGAGCAAGGCTGGAAAACCAAGCACAGGGAAGACCTAAGAAATGGAACGCCTAAGTGACATAAAAAGAAGCATGTGGGTAGAGGCATGTTTAGTGTTTTTTTAAACAAACTCAGCAAGTGACAATCCCAATTGATTTAATTTTGATTAACCTGGTTTGGATCCAAAGCCTCTGTATTCCAGTCCTAGTTTTGCAAACTCCTGCCTTTATACATTACTCTGGAGTTCTAACATGTTGCAAAGAGCAATAGTATGGAAGCTGTTGTATTGATTCTGGGGATCAAGCTGGGTCAAATTGAAATGATCTGGACTAGGGTAGTTCAATTCTGAACTTTTGGATTGCCTTCCTAAACCAGATAAGGTAACCTTGTAATATTTTAATTTTTCACTTATGTATGGTTATTGTCTTTTAATGTTTTGTTCAGATTAAGATTAGCTATGGAATAAGCATACCTTACTGCTTTTAAGTATATCTGAATAAAAATGAATATGAATTCATCCCTTATATAAGATTTTATGTCTGCTTATATAAAAATTCAGAAATGAATTCATCTCTTGCAGGATACAAGTGAAGTTTCACTCTTCTGCAGAAAAAAAAGTAATGTTTTATCCTTCCAAAGAGTGAGCTGCCATTTCTGAAATATTTATGATATCCAAAAGAAGGTCAAAAGCTGACCAGCATGCCCATACATTCAGAAATCCTGAAACTAAACTATATTTGTTTTGGCTTTTTTTTAAGTATGCATGGCCATAAGTGAATATAAATTTGAATGCAGTGTCTTTGATTTATGACTTTCTACCAAGACTGCTATTGTTTAAGTTTATCTTTGAATCTGGTGCCTATTGCTGCAATGGTTTACTTTGTACCAAATGCCCTTAAAGCCTTGTTAAACCAGCTCTTTGTTCTATATGTAGTCAAGCATCAAAAAAGACAAAATCATTTCCTTAAATTACTTTTTCCCCAAAGTATCCACATTAAGTTATTGTATTTTTTTTTGTTTTTGCCTCAAGCTGATATGAGGTATCCATGGATGATTTACATCTTGCGTTATTGGTTTTCTGAGCCATTGGCCTGAAGAAGACTTGCAGTAACAAATAGATGCTGAAAGATGTTGCTTAATAATTATTAATGTGTTCCGCTCTTAAGAGGAGAGGAATAACTATTTAATTAGCATTCTGCAATGATTAATTGCAGAGTCAATGAAAAGCTACTTAGCTCTTGCTTCTTTACCAACATCAAAGGAATTGCTTCAGATTTGCCATAGGTCTATCTATAGATAGATTAAAGTATTATGTTCCTAGTGGTTTATATTCCTGGAAGGACTTCATAGCTTTAGATTAAGGAAAAGTTGGAAGAGTTGACCATTTAAATTGTAAAACTATGTTATGGATTTCATATAGCAATTATTATGGCAATTGCAGCAATAAACAGTATTTAAAAGAAGGGAGAGAAACTATCTAGTAATTTCAAGTTACCTTCAATGACACTGCTATTGTATTTCTCCAGGAACTAAGAAAATTGACTAAATGCAATCAATGTTTTCTACAAATTATCATCCCCAGTTCCCATGAGCAACTTTAGTTAAATTAAACTATACCTTAACCTATACTAAAACCTCACCCAAAAATCAATTTTAAAAGACTGTGAAGAATAAGGTCTATATATAGAATGGTCCAGGATATAACAAACACACGGCACAGATATGATTTGATTTTTTTTTCTTCTTTATTTAATCCCCTCATGGGATATGATCAGAGTATTGCTTATCAAAGCTTTTTGAATCCCTACTAACTAAGAAAAGTAGAAGAAAAGAGACGTTCTATTCTTTTTACTTTTTAAAGGCACAAAATGAGCAAAGGCATTCTGCGATATATCTCTGAACAAACCTGTCTTGGATCTGTGACAAGTCTGGTACTTGTAAAAGACTTGATCAGTGTTTTACAGTTTGACATGCAGGAAGAAAAATACACTGAAGCTTTAGCTTAAAAACTCAAGGTGACTCTTCCATATACATTGATTAAGCACTAGTGATGAAGACAAGACAGCACAGAAATAATGCTTTCAATAAAAGCAACTAGTCAACACTATGAGGTTGATTTGACAAATATTGTTGGACTCCCAATCCTAATAAGCATTGCAGAATCATACAATGCTTCAGAAAGCATATATTACAGATGAATATGCATTTTTTTAAATTAAAAAAACAATGCAGGATTGGTTGAACATACAGCAAAGTGAATATCAATAAAGCTGCAGTAAATCTGCCCAGTGTAAGGACCTTTACAATAATTAATTATGACAAAAACAGTGTTAAATCCATGTCAATGTAGTTCTATTTTAGGTTCAATGTTTTAATCAGTTTTAATTTAAGGTGAATAGAAAATAGAAAAATGGCAGTTGGAAAAGAAAACTGGGCCAGCTGTTTCATGCATTAGAGCAGGGTATCAAACTCACATTGTCACAGCTGCTAAACGTGATGTACCAGGAATTTTTTCCTCTTCGCTAAACCAGGCATGGGTGTGGCCAGTGCGTGACACATCCGGCCCACCGGCTGGGAATTTGACAGCCCTGCATTAGAAGGAAGCAACCTGTTTCAGATAGTCACATAAGAAAGGTAACAGTAGTAGAAACTTGTATCTAAATGATACAGCAAGAGTATTGTTTTCCAAAGAACTGGTTCTTACGTGATGGGACTTCCACATGGGGTCCATTTCACCCCAAACTGTCATCTGAGAGGAAGGTCTCAGCTTTTCTTATAAAAAGGACCAGCCCCATGTCTGATTAATTCATACATACCATCTTCTGGTTACCCATAAGGAAAAGTTCAATGGGACATGAGGCCAGCAGGCTGTGCCAAGGATGGGTTCTGTGAATGGATCTGAAAGGAATGCAAGAAGTACCATGATACAAATATTCTGTGAGGCTTTTACAAACATAATGAACAGCTTTGGGAGTTGTTGCAGAAGCTTTTAAGAGTGATTCAGATAAACAAATAAAGGTCTCGGGTTAAAATGTGTAGTAGAAGTAAAGATGAGCCTAAAATAGGCAGTAGGGATAAAACTATGGAGAGTTCTAAAGAATTACAACATCAAGTGTTCTTTGTTGTTGTTGTTAATGTGAATGAAACCATATTTCCAAGACCTTTCATCACTGATGAGAATGTAGTCCTCCTATATTGATATTGCTCCTAGATATTAGAAATGACATCACTGTCCTATTATGGACTTCTGTGCCATGTTCTCCATCTTAAATTTGTTTGTTGCTCACTTCCCTATAGTAGCTTTCCAGATTTCAACTAAGCAGCAAAAAATAATATGGTTTTCATGGGGGTTTCATTTTCACTGAGCGTGGCACTTCTGAAAGAAAAAAAAGAAAAAGAAAAAGATCTCAAAAGTTGCTTTAATGCTACACGATTGCAATACGTTAAACACATGCACAAATTGCTTTGCCTTCCTTAACTTTTATATTTAATGCCAGTAAGAAACTATAACAATCGGAATAATAAATTATCACTTCTAACATGACAAGTCTTCTTAGTATTACAGTATCTCTACAGAATTTAGCTAGATACTACTTTATGCAATATTTACTTTAAGCTTCCCTGCCCTCCTTTTTTCTAATCTCAATTTTAAAAAGTATTTAAAGAGGGTAACACTGTTTGCATTTTAGCTCATTGTAATCCATACTACTCCACATTTAGAATAGCTTTTTTAATGATGCTTAAATGGATATTTATATTTTCTAGGACTGTGTCTATAATAGAGCAGAAACTTTCAATATGAAGTGATTTTCTCCTTTTCAATATGGTATTTAGATCATGGGATTTTGTCATGTAGAAGTTGCATGGGGTCATGTAATTGATGGGATGCCATTTTTTGTACTCGTCTATTAGTCATTTAGATTAGCTCATGGTATTTCTCACAGAAATGAAGAAGATCACACCGTTGACTTCTTAACATTTTGGCAAGATTGGGGATTAGAAACATGCCTTTGGAAGTGCTCTGAGGTATATGAATGTCAGAGAGAAAAATGGAGACAGCAAGGGAAACGGTGGCTTATCTAAGGGCAACACATGTATACAAGCATTCTCTGAACACTATTATGTTTGGGATTCATCCATGTTGCTCCTGGGTCTTTCAGACAGCTGGTTTGAAAAGGGGCGGCTGGATTGAAGAAGGACGATGTGTTGCTATCATCTCTTGAACCTGCCATCTTCAGATACAACTGCATTTCACAACCTTCTCCAGCATTCCTTGAATGAAGAAGCCCTAAATACTTTCTTATTCTAACAGGCCTTCAATCATTCTGAGATTTTGGGATATTGACTGATGAAATTTATTAGTTATCGGTGAATTATGCATGTATTTGATTGACTTGTTATATGAATTTATGTATTTTTTGCAGTGCATTGTCAGGGATTATATGATTAAGTTGTGCACTAACAAAAGTGGAAAAAGGAAAACAGTAATAGTTCCTGGAAGTGCAACACTTGAACCACAATATAATTATACCAGTGTTGGGTAGAAAATAGAGCAAGATCTATTGCTTTAAAACTGGGAAGAGGGAGAGGTGATTTGCAATTTGCTAGCCTTCCTTGACACACCAGACATCATATTCCTAAAATTTAAAAATGTCAAGAATTTATTTTGTGTAGAAATAGTTTGCTAATTTTGGCTTAGTGTGTTGTGTGAACCCATTCACACAATTTGATTTATTATACAAACCTGTGTTTTAGTGCAATATGCAAAAACAGACAAAAAGTACAAATTTGCTCTGCAAAATCTGTTTAGTTAAGACTAGGAAATTACAGTGTGACATAAGTGCTTTGTTAAAATAATGCAATTTCATGAAAGCTTTGACAGGAGAACTGTAGATTTGCACAATGTAAAACTGTTATCAAAATAAGCAATTGAGTGGCAGCAGGAGACAAACAGCTGGCAAGTCAAACAGCCAGTGTTTATGGTGCAATGTGATACAGGTATCCAAGTAAAACATAAGACATTTTGTATGGATTTGTCTTCTTTACTGTAAATACATAGAATTAACTGGAATATCAATTTAACCATGTTGTTGCAGAAATGTCTGTGTTACTTATACTAATATACTATATATATTAGTATATGCTATTAAGATGATGATGATGATGATGATATCCATTCAGTTGTGTCCAACTCTTGGCTATTCTATGGGCCAGGTCTCTCCACATTTTCCAATCTTGCACTACTTCTTTGAGTTTTTCTATGTCATTAATATACTAACAGCATATATTAATATATGTGAAAGATATATTAAATCCCATATGGATTGGTGGACTTTTGAGTGGGTTGGAGCAGGGTTGATTTTCTTTTATTTTACAGTTACAGATAACAATCTACCAAAATTAAAGTTGATTATGGATTTTTGACTAGTTCAAATTTTATAGGATAGCTTAAGCAATTGTTTCTCTATTAGTTTAAAATGTGCAAGTTAGAGTAGAGATGGGTCATTTGCTATAAAAATACAAGGTTGTGGCATGAACTCAGAAGGAAGGGAGATATGTATTTGCAAGGCCTGCAAGACAAAGGAAATGGGAGTGTGGACAGGTGGGGCCCCTTTCAATGAAGAAAACGAGCTGACTGACAGGCACATCATACAAGACATATTGCTAAGATAAGGAAGGGGGCTAAGACAGAGGACCAGCGCGATGCGAGCCGTGGCGGCACCACGCAAGCTCCGGGGGCCATGGGGGGGGGCGGGTAGCTAGGCC
>JANHFL010007536.1:0-14790 GCA_032468155.1 Oxyrhabdium leporinum
CCACCCCTGGCCTTATTTTCGTGGTAGGGACAAAATTAGGCCCACCGCCCCAAAAAAAGTAGGGTTGGGCTTATTGGGGTGGGTTGTATTTTCTGAGAAACACGGTAGGTAATATCATCAGGGAGATCACTGGGCAAAATGATTACCTGTTTTGTGAGGATACTAAATTATAGAAGGAGGTAAGCTATCTAAATGTGGATTGAACAAGAGAGCAGGTTAACACAATACTTTCCGGTTAATGTCCAGTTTCCTTCCTTCCTTTTAGCAGGCGCTGGGTGGCTGAATGAAGGTGATGTCCCAAAGTTGGAGAATTCTGAGAACAGAAAACCTCTAAGGATGTTCTTGAAAGCTGCCATCGAGACCGATTTGCTGGCTTTCAAAGAGAACGATGGAAACCATGACACGGCACTGAAGCAAAATGGAAGTGATGTTGGGAAGGGAATGGGTCAGTTAGTTAACCCCCAAAGAGTTTTTCCAGGGCTCAGTGACCCTGCTATCCAAGAGGAGGAGATAAATAATAACGGGAATGGAGAAAAGATGAATCAACCCTTGAAGATTATGACAGCTGAAATCTCCAATGCAGAAGAGAAGCTGTTCCGATGTTGGCATTGTGGTCAAAACTTCAGAAATAGTTCACATCTGGTGGCCCACGAAAGGACCCACGTTGGCGAGAAACTGTACAAATGTTCCCACTGTGGAGAAAGTGAGAGGACCCACGCGGGCCAGATGCCGCAAAAATGTTCTCATTGTGGGTGTACATTGGGCTGTCACGCTCATGAGAAGATCTCCATGGGGGAGAAGCCCTATGTGTGTTCTGAGTGTGGGAAAAGTTGTAGTCAGAAATCGGATCTTTTAAAACACCAGAGAACCCATACAGGCGAGAAACCTTACAAATGTTCTGCGTGTGGCAATAACTTCCGAAATGAGTCGAGTATCAAAGCGCACCAGAGAATTCACACAGGTGAGAAACCGTATAAGTGTTTGTCCTGTGGGAAGTGTTTCATCTGGAGTTCACAATTCTGGTTGCAGGAGAGAATTCACACAAATGTGTGCTCCCACTGCGGAAAAAGTTTTGGTCAGAGATCGGAGCTGGTGGAACACGAGAAGACTCATCTAGCGGAAGATTTGTTGGCCTGTTTTGCTTGCGGGAAAATCTTCGACCTCAGCTCTGAACTCATGGCGCATGTGCGGGCTCACAAAGAGAAGCCGTCTGAGTGCTCGGCCTGCGGGAAAACTTTTACAAACAGTTTGCAACGCATTGCGCATCACAAGGCCCACACAGGGGAGAAGCCACATAAATGTTCCCATTGTGGGACAAGCTTTAGCCAAAGACAGAGCCTGATAGCTCATGAGAGAATCCATACTAGAGAAAAGCCACACAAGTGCTTAGTGTGTGGGAAAAACTTCCAAAACACCCAGAATCTCAAATTCCACGAGAGGACTCACATGGGAGAGAAACTGTACCGTTGTTCCCATTGTGATAAAAGTTTCCGGTGGAGTTCACACTTCCTGTTGCATAACAGGATTCACACAGGAGAGAAACCCTACCCGTGTTCTGATTGTGGGAGAACATTTGGCAGGAGGTCCAACCTTCTGAGGCACGTGAGAATCCACACAAGGCAGAGGCCCTATGTGTGTTCGGACTGTGGGAAAAGTTTCACTTCCAGCTCAGTCCTTTTGCAACATCAGAAAGTCCACATGGGAGAAGATGTGGCCAGCTGCTTAGAATGCGGGAAAGGTTTCAGGCAGCGCAGGAACCAGGCAGAAAAGGCGTCAAAATGTCCTGAGTGCATCCAGGGACCATCCCTGAGTTTGGATCTGGAACGTGCACAAATGCAGCTGAAAGAGAAGACATTTGAATGCTCGCTCTGCAGAAAAACTTTCAAAAACAGCTCTCACCTTATGTTTCATCAGAGCGTCCATACTAAGGTTCGACCAAGGCAGTGCCTGGAGTGTGGGCGAGACATAATCAGGAGGCCTAACCTCATTGCCCCTTTGAAAAACCTCGCTGGGCAAACCCCACATAAATGCTCAGAATGTGAAAAACTGTTGAAGTAGATCTTGGAGGAAAACATTGACCTCAACCTTCATCCACTCGTTTCCTGAACGTTATACTTTCTGTCCCTTAAAAAAGAAAAGATTCTTGTGTCAGAAGACATTTATGGGGGCTCTTTGTACATCAGTCAAAAAAAGTCTGGACGGCAATGGCCATAGCGACTGTTTGAAGCTACAGCCTATCTGAAGATAATCAGAAATGTGTACCCCACCATGATCACATGACCATACTTTGGAGGTTAGGCAACAAGGACAGATTTACAGCGATTTGCTATATCCCGTGGTCATGTGACTGCATTTTTACTAATGGTTTTGCTGAAAACTGGCACGTCTGGTTTTCACCAGAACTGTGCTTGCAATGAACAGTGGGTTTGCAGTTATGACTGTTGTGTATGCTTTAACACCCAGCATTCACACCATCACAGCGATTCACTGAATGACTGCCACACACACACACACACACACACACCGGCCATTTAAGCAGTATTTGCTTAACAACCACACAAAAAATGTCATAAGCCCTGGTCTGGTCACGTGGTGTCCTGGTTAACAACCGCAGTACGTTATCATCGTAATTCAAGGCTTAATTACAGTCCTAAATTGAGGGCTGCCTGTAGACATTGGTTCTAATTCTTTGGCTTTACCTCTGCCAATGACTTGATTTCAGATTTTTCACATTTCATTTTCTCGCTGTTGAACTTCGTTTCCTTTCTGCTTTTTTCTTAATGCTTTTTTAATTAATCAATTTGGCTTATCTGCTGGTCTGTTTCTGAAGACTCCAAACAGCTTATTTTGGTTTCTGCAGCTTGATGGTTTTCCTTCCTGTGCCAGTTTCAACTCAGTTGCCGAGTTGTCACCTTTCACAGCTTTTGTTGTGGTCTCTTTGATCATAGTTCTACAAATTCATAGAAGACATTAACAATATAATTACATCTTCACAAAAGATGCTGCTAAGACTATTTGATATTCAAGCCTATAAAAGCATTGAAATTTTATTCCCGTATTATTGCTTTCTCTGTTCTTTAAAGACAAGATTAAAGTTTGTTGCTGTTGTTTCATTTTTCTTTTGTGAAAACAACTACTTTTCCTGTTGTTCTATAGTCTGCTATCGATACTTGGAAAAAGCCAACCTTGGCAACTTTAAGTTTTATGGACTTCAACTCCCAGAATTCATAGTTGGCTGGAGAATTTTGGGAGTTAAAGTCCACAGACCTTAAAATTGCCAAGATTGGACACCCCTGATCCATTCCATTTATTCAATTGTGATAATAAAGGTTATTTCATATTTAAAATCGTCCCCATAAACTAGATACTTCCAGGATGTTAAGAAACCATAAGGTGAATACAGAAGCAGTGCCTACCTTCTGCTTGATTCCACCTCTAAAAGTGGTTAATTTTTAAAGCTAACAGGAGTAATAGTGATTGATATATGTGGGTCTGTAAAGCTTCTCACTGTATGCCTTGAACACAGCTCCTTGCCTTTTGTCTTTTTTTTTTCAAAAGTGATTTTGCAAACAGTTCCTTTAGAAACAGCTTTCTTCCTGCCCAAATTAATTTGACCATGGACACATCTATCTAACGATTCTCCAAGGCCCAAACATCTATGCCATCACCATGGCATCTAGATATCTGTTGAGCGTTGACCATAGAAACGGGGTCTGCTGGCATTCCAGAAGCTTGGGACACGCCCTGCTTTGGTCTTCATGGGACAATCTTGGTTCAAGCTGGTTGTGAATGATTTGCAGTGAAGGTGATTCCTATAAGGTGGTACTCAACTCCATCTATGGTTGTGATAACTCTTTCACCCAAAAGCTCATCCTCTCAAAAAAAACCCTTTCCGTTAGGTTTTGATTGGGTTAACATCTCCCCACTTCTGGTAGCTCCATGTTTTGTTTTTCCATTGTTACTCAAGAGAGAAATGGATCCATCAGAAAATGTTGCTGTCTCTTTTTGGGAGACCTCAAAGAATGCTTATAAAAATTGTGTACTGTATCAGATTTCTTGTCTACGAAATTTGATTCCTATGTTTGATCCTGTTCAGCTGCGGCTTTGTTTTTTTTCCTTTTGGTTCCAGATAATTGTAGAATTGCAGCTTTATTAGATTTGGGAGAGAGAATTATACAGTGTGGACAGAAAGTAATATTAAAGAATGGTTTCACGAGATGCGTTCCTTATTGATTTTTGAAATACCCTTTTATTGTATAAATGAGAAGATGGAGAAGTATTTTATGGATGGTCTAGAGTCTAGACTGACTTCATTTCTTATTAATAATATATGGCCTTTCTTTTGTAATCTTAGATCTTTTTAATCACAATTTTGGATACTTCTGTACTCTTTATTGTATTATGGTAGTTACGTTTCACCTTAAAAAATCATTACAAAATGAGAGAGAGAGTGAGATTGATCAAGCTAATAAGATTACCATCCCATTCAGTTGTTTTTTTTTTTATTTTGTATAAGATTTTAGCTAGTATGGCTCTGTGATAAAACACTTGGTTAACTTGATGACTGAATTAACCCCAGGTCACTGGCTTAGTTTATGATGCCATACATTAGGCAAAGTGGTTTAGCCTGATGCGTAAACCTCATTTTAAAAAAAATTAAAAAATTTTTAAAAAAAATTAAGTTGCCTTTGAGTTTTGAATGGCTTCCACCCTACTGGTCTTCAAAGAGCCCTGAAGACTCCTTACAACAAGCAAGATTGAAACCCCTTTTTCATCTTTTTCTTTGTTCCCACCTGTTATCTTTGCCATGTTCTTTTTTTTTTTTTAAATTATTTTGTGTTTTCTTATTTTAACTCTTAATAATTTCCACCACCACCCCTGGTGAAGTTCTGCTGTGTTCCAGGCATGGTCTGCTCCAAACCACAGAAATGCTACATCATCTGACCCTCTGCTCCTGACACTGTCCATGCAACAGGCTAAGACTGCAGTGCATATCACTCTCCGCATGCTGGTGGTGGGACAAGGCAGCTATGCAGGAAAGTGCCCATGGATGCCGAGAGTTTTGCACTCCAGATCCGGATTTCTGAGTGCATGCAGGTTTCTCTTGCCCTGAGATAGCTGGCATGGTGGCGCTGTGGTTAGAAAGCAGTGCCGCAGGCTACTTGTGCTGACAGTTTTCGGCAGTTCAATTATCACCGGCTCAAGGTCGACTCGGCCTTCCATCCTTCCGAGGCTGGTAAAATGAGGACCCAGATTGTTGAGGGCAATATGCTGATTCTCTAAAACGCTTAGAGAGGGCTGTAAAAGCACTATGAAGCGGTATATAAGTCTTAGTGTTCTTGCTATTAATAGGAGCTACACATTCAGAGGGCATGCATTTTGGAAAAGTTACCCTACGGTATCCTGTCAGAGCTGAAGAAGCTTCTTGGATGGGAAGCGACACGTCTTCAAATAAAAAACAAGAAAATCCAGTTATCTCCTGAAAAAGCACCTTTGGGACAACCACGATCTGGCATGACTGAGAATCTCTACAGACTTCTCCTACAGTGTTTCTCAATCTTGGCAATTTTAAGATGGTTGGACTTTTCAACTCCTAGAATTCCCCAGCCAGCCATTCAATTCTGGGAGTTGAAGCCCACCCATCTTAAAGTTGCCAAGGTTGAGAAATATTACCCTACATGATGAGCTTTGCTTATTTGCCCTTCTCTTCCAAAAACACACACACCAAACACCCCCCTATGAGTGATCCTAACCTGTTCCTTCCCCCTGTGGTAAGAAGGGGTTAATTATACCGAGATCTGCTTGCTAGAGAGACCCGAAGGTAGACTCCTTCCTACTTCCTAGCCCTCCAACTCCTTGACTAGTGAGAAGCTTAGTTCTGAATTTCATTTATTTATTTCTCTTTTGCAGCTTGAGAGGAGCGCCATTGCCGGAGGTCAACAGGCTGCAATGCAACGGCTGCAAGGAGGAGGTGAGTCAAAGGAAGGCGCCGGGAGGAAGATTTAGGTAAACAGTCTTTGCAAAACGGGTAGCATCGCTGCAACTCTCCTGCAGGGAGGATTTGCATTGTCCCAGGTTTAGTCCGTCGCTGGTGGTTTCCCAAAATAAACTGGACATTATTTAACCCGGATGGTATAAGGTCTCCCGCCTTGAGCAAGGGGTTGGGCTAGAAGACCTCTGAGGTCCCTTGGAGCTTTACGATTCTGTGTTCCCTTCCCCGATTCCCTGGGACCAAGAGAGGAATCCAGAAGAAAGAGATGCAGAGCCCCTGTCCTTTCAAGGAAAGATTTGGGGTGGATCTCCAGAGCATTGCTTTGCCTAACCAGCAGGATCCCCACAAACCACAGCAAAGATGGTTTAATCTTACTCGAAAAGGAGGGAACTTAGAAAGATCGAAACGGAGAAATGAAAGGGAAGATAGCTAGTTAAGAATTTTGATCCACTCTACAATGGGCAAGGAGTAGTTTGCTGGTTCATTTGCCTGTACTCTCAGGCTGATCGAAGCAGAATGAATCAGCCACATCAGACTGGATTTTCCCTCTATTTCAGGGGGGTGTTAGATGCAGGAAGGAGACTTTCTTTGCTTACAGGTTGCACTAGAGCGCTGTTTTTCAGCCTGGACTACTTTAAGATGAGTGGACTTCAATTCCCAGAATTCACCAGCCATTTGGGGAATTCTGGGAGCTGAAGTCCACACATCTTAAAAGTTGCCAAGGGCAAGAAGCACTACTCTAGAGTTTGGGTACAGTATGTTCTTCACTTCAGGACTTATTGAAAACTGGGAGCGGGGAAGGGGAGGCTCAAAAGAAAACTCAGAAGAGAAGGACTTCTGCAACTTTCACCCACACATTTGTGTCTGCTGAACTTTGCCCTTTCCTAAGCCTTCAGCCTGTGGAAGAAACAAAGCAAAATGAGGTCAGGAATGATATTGGTAACCTTGGTTTTGATTCACAGAGCAAAAGGAAGTCAAAACGGAACCGGAAGGCCCTGGAGGGGATGGAAAAGAGAAAAAAAGCAGGGCTGTAGAGAAGGGCCTCCAGGCCACCCATGCTGGAATTGGGGCTGAGCGTCAGTTTCAGAAGCTTTTGAAGCCAATCAAGCAGGAACCGGAAGACGAACTTCAGCAGCGCTGGGAAACCCAGTGGCAGAAATTCCTGAAGACCATGCAAGCTCCTCCTTTCCCAGAAAGATATCCACACCTGGCTCAGCCTCCACCGGAGGAGAGTCTTAAAGAATTTCAAGCTTCTTTTCCCACCTTGAAGGGGATAGCAGAGACCAAGCTAAGATCCAGAGAAAAGGTGTTCAACCAGAAGACCTGCAGGACCTCTGAGAAGGACCCATGTTCTTCTGTGCAAGTAAAAGATGAGATTTGGGATGAGGACATAGGTAGCTTGGAAGAACAGAGCCAGCATTTCCGTCAGTTCCGCTACCAGGAAGCTGAAGGGCCCAGAAATGTTTGCGAGCAACTTTGTAGACTTTGCCACCGGTGGTTGAAGCCAGAGACACACACTAAGGAGCAGATCTTGGAGCTGGTGGTCCTGGAGCAGTTTCTGACCATCCTGCCTGAGGATGTACAAGGTTGGATAAGAGAAGGCAAACCCCAGACTTGTGCCCAGGCTGTCACTCTGGCAGAGGATTTCCTCCTGCATCTACAGAGAAGACAGCAGGTAAGAGCTTTTCCAAAAATCTGGAAATCTTGACTGGTACGTAGAAGTAGTCTTCAAATCACAAGCTGAATGGAGCCTGCTCATTGCATTTGTAAGTCGTAACAGTCATAAAACCTAATTTTACAGCATTTTTTTGCAGCCATCGTAAAAGGAACCCATTTTTTTTGCTATGGGCCAGTTTGGCCCAAAACTGGGAACGAATGCCGGTTGATTGTCCTGAGCTTCCAAATTGTCCTGTGTTGGAGGTCAGCCTTGGTGCTGATCACAGCATAGGATAAGAGGCAGGGATGATGATGGTGATGGTGATGATGTCAAGTCCGACTCTTGGTCATTCTCTCGACATCTCTCTACGTTTTCCAATCTTGCCCTGCTTCTTTGAGTTGTTCTCTACTCTGGCTGGTATCAGCTTTGATGGTGTCCAGCCATCATGTTCTTTGACAACCTGGTTTCCTTTTACCGCTAACCCTTGCAAACATAACTGCTTTGTCCAGTGAGATCCTCCGCATAACATGTCTAAAGCGAGCAAGTGATTTTTAGACGCAACATTTTAGACTCCACATAACATGTCGAAAGCAGTTCTGTGATTTTTTTGCCTTCAAGTGACATGTCTGGTGTTATGCATCCCAGTGTTTGCTTGTTAGTCACCTTTGCTATCCAAGGAATACGCAGGAACCTTCCGTAACAGTATAACTCAAAGAAGTCGATTTTCTTCCCGTCTTGCTTTTTTAAGGTCCAACTTTCACAACCTTAGGTAGCTACGGGGAACACAATAGAGTAAACTAACCCACATTTGGTTGCCGGGCTGAGGTCCTTGTTTTTCCATACTCGACTGATGCTCATCACTGCTGTGCAATCCGATGTTTTAATTTCTGTGATTCCTCAACCCTGATTCGTACTGATTTGGATTGTGTCCCTGCAGGAACTGGAGCCGTATGAAGAGGTGGTTGTTAACTCCCCCAAGGCAGAATTGGATCCATCAGATACAGAGGAGCTGGGGAACTCCATGGAAGTTGGGCGTGATAGTGATGACGGCCTTCCCTTATTCAGTAAGTGCTGATGGAAGGAGTGGCTGAACGCGACACCAAATGGTTAAAATCCAAGCTCGGGTTGTCTATAGAAATAGTGTTGCAATGCAGTTGTAAAGCACAACATCACGTGACCGTTACGGACTTACGACAGCAGTTGTAGCAGTTCCAGTTACCATTGCTAGGGGAAGTCTGTGTGGCCGCAGCATCCCTTGGTCATGTGATCACCATTTGTGACCACCTGCTGGCTTCCCCAATGACTTTGTCGGAAGCCAGCAGTGAAAGTTGTACATGGCAATCGCATGGAGCAGAAGGTTATGACTGTCCGAATTGCACACAGGTTGCTGCAGGTGTCTATGGAGAGCCTTTCCTGACTGAAGGGTTTTTAAAGGGTTTTTAAAGTTTTTTAAAGTTTTTTTTAAAAGTTTTTGAAATAGTGTTGTGAACCGCCCCGAGTTTTCGGAATGGGGCGGTATATAAATTTAATTAAATAATAATCCAGGTCATGGTTGTGTTCTGACCCAGCCTTAGCAGAAGCAGGAAACGGACTCCTTGTCAC
This sequence comes from Oxyrhabdium leporinum, assembly GCA_032468155.1. Lineage (NCBI taxonomy): Eukaryota > Metazoa > Chordata > Lepidosauria > Squamata > Cyclocoridae > Oxyrhabdium > Oxyrhabdium leporinum. The sequence continues at coordinate 9,252 of JANHFL010007536.1, forward strand.
GAAAAACCACTCTTTATTTACCTCTTGTGAATTAATTGCATTCACCCACCGAAAAGTCCAGGCAATAGTCCTTCAAAGAGTTAAGGGCAGCGACCCTCCTCCTCCTCCCCCCTCCTTCTCTTCTCATGACCCCCTGGCCGGCTGTGGCGGGGCCGGGAGGGTGTGCACACATGGGGAGACGCTCCTCAAGCGAGCGCCAAAGTGCAGCAAAGGCACGCGCGGGGTGGGCGGGCACTCGCTTAAGGAGGGTCTCCCTGCACCCAGCCGCGGCTTTGCTGCACTTTGGCGCTTGCTTGAGGAACGTCTCCCCACGCATGCGCACCCTCCCGGCCCCGCCACAGCCGCCGGTCGTGAGAGGAGAAGGAATGGGGGAGGAGGAGAGGGACCACCCGAAGGGAAGCCGCCACCGCTTCCCTTCGGGAGAGGACAGATAGTTACAGATAGAGAGATACAGACAGATAGAGAGATACAGAGGGTAGGAGAGAAGGAGAGGGGGAGAGAGAAACAGAAGGGTGGCTGGGTAGGTGTGGCTAGGGGGGGTCATGTGACTGGGTGGAAGTGAGTGACATCGAGTTGGCCATGCCCACCCAGGTTTTGTGGCTCTCGGTGTTTTTTTTTTATTTCTGTGGGAAACGGGTCCAAATGGCTCTTAGAGTGTTTAAGGTTGCAGACTCTTGGCCTAGGGAATGGTGAGATAAGAGTCTTAGCTGCATAATGGGTGAAGAAGGAGGCTCAGAAGGGACCCTCCCTAGTTTCTCAGACTATAAAGGGGATGGCGGGAGGTTTGTACTTTCAGACTTGCAGGAGTCTGTTAATTTAATTGTACAATAAAGTAGAATTAGTTCCAATAAAGGAAACTATTTGTAGCTCAGAGTTGAAATGAGGGGACCTTGGTGCTCTCTGAACTTGGTTGCTTTCTTGCAGACGTCTCATTACCTAAACTTGGTAACATCATCAGTGTACTAGAATTAGTTCATCTAATGTAAAGAAAGATGTTAAATTCATCTCTTAAGAGCTGTGGTGGCCCAGTGGTTCGAATGCAGTACTGCAGGGCTAACTCACCGCTCTCTCCAGGAGTTTGATTCTCCCCAGGCTTATGGTTGACTCAGCCTTCCGTCCTTCCGAGGTGGGTAAAATGAGGACCCAGATTGTTGGGGGCAATATGCTGAATCTGTAAACCACTTAGAGAGGCCTCTAAGTGGTTTACTTACTTACTGCGAAGCGGTATATAAGTCTTAAGTGCTATTGCTATTGTTACTCATCCGCATCCTATCTGATTCTGTCAACTCCTCTATTGTTTTAGGAAAGTTGTCAGATTTTCTGAAATTCAGTGCCAATGTTTGTGATTCTCTTTGGGCAGGTGATGGAAACAGGAGCCGGAGCCACCACCCAGAGGAAAAGGAGCGTGGAGAATTAAGCAGGATGTCCACAAAAGACATACGAGGACAGACTAACCCAGATCCTTGCTTTGCTTCAGGACATGAGAATGAGGAGCTGAATCTTCATCAGGAAAGTGCCCAGATGGCTGAATTCGGTGACATCTCCTCAGAAAGAGGCAGAGGGACATTTCTCCAGGTACCTGAAGTAGCAGGAAGGCCAGGAGGTCAGGAGAGACTGAGACACACCCAAGGAAACTCAGCCAGGAAGGTGCCAAGAAAAAATGCGGTCTGCAAGGAAGATGATTCAGTCAGAAGCCCCAGCCGGAAGAGGGTCCCTGAGCACCTCTCCCAAAAGACGGCCGCCGACTGTGTGAGAAAGAGCGGCCCGTGTGTTGACCTCGCTCAACCAGCCAAGACCCCGTCCTACGAATGCTCCTACTGTGGCAAGCGGTGGCCCTGCCAATCCCAGCTCCACCGGCATGTCAAAATCCACACGGGCGAGAGGCCTCACAAATGCACAGACTGCGGGAAGAGCTTCAGTAACAGCTCGAACCTCAGCCAGCATAAAAGGATGCACACCGGGGAGAGGCCTTACAGTTGCAAAGAATGCGGGAAAAGCTACCGACGCCGGGCCTCCCTGGTCCAGCACGAGAGAGAAACCTGCCGGAAAGGGAACCCCTTAAACGCGCCGGCAGTGGGGTACATTGTGTTGGGGAACTGCACCTTGCTGTGTATGAAGAAATCAGTGCAGAACGGGAAGAATCGGGTGATAGCACCAAAGGGGACAGAGGTCCCGCTCGCAGCTCAGCCTTTAAACCTAATAATGGGATATTCACAAGAGAAGAGCCAGGCTGGCAGTTAGAGGTCTAGAAAGCTTGACTTGGAGATGTGATGCTGTCTTTGATCAAACGGGCCTCTTGGCTGGAGTAGAGGAACACCAAATCTTCCTGGGAAACAAATCTGTGGGAAAGATACGGGCAGGGGTGCTGACCTGGAGGAAAACTCTCTTTCAGTTCCAGTAAAACTCAAAATACGAGACTACCGGTAGGAGCAAGGCAGGGAAAGATCAACAGAGGGCATTTCTGAAGGATCCCAAAAACAAAGTGGCTTGTTAGGCCTCTTCACCTGGAAAAGGTGCCAAAAATAGGGGAAAAGGCCCTGCTTGGAAGGACGTTTGAAATGTGTTGGGCCTATTTGCAGGTTTACTAAGCCCTTTAGGGTGTGCCAAAGGGGTGAGCACAATATCCTAGCTTGGGACAGTAAGGCTATATAGGAGCCTGGATTGCAAACGAACAAGAAAAATTCAGAGCCTGTCCAGATGGGGGTGATGCACTTGTCTGCAACTCTAAAAAGGCTGAGTGTCCCCCCCCCGTCCCCCCCGGCTTGTATGGCTCTCCTAGAAAAAAGACACTTGGTTTAAGGATGCACTGATAGGGTTAGGGTTCCAAGTCACCTGTTCCATTTGAAAATTGGGAGTCATGCACTGTATTAATGTACTGTAAGTTTGACGAATGCCTTGGCAGTGTTAGCATTATTCTTTGGCAGCTTAAATGATCTGTATGAGTGCAAATCACAGAGGTTCAGTCAGTTTGCAGGCGGTCATTCAGCTCATAGGTGCATGAGATGTAACTGGGTCCTTAGGTGTTAAATTTATGTCTTACTGACAAATAAATAAAGGGAGACTAGTATGGATCTATTTCGAGCTATTTAGCTCTCATCAGCTAGCCATACCCTTCTGGGATTCAAAGGTTATGGCTACCCCAGAAGGGTATAACTAGCTGATGAGAGCTAAATACCGTATTTTTCAGACTGTAAGACACACTTTATCCCCCCAAAAAAGTGGGTGGAAATGTCTGTGCCTCTTATAGAGAGAGTATGGGCCTAGTTTTGGCCTCCCAAACCCTCCGTGCATCCCATTTTTGCCCTCCCCGGCTTAAGGATGCAGTTGTATATATCTGGCAGCATCCTTTTCACTGACATTCTGATGCATTTGAGCCCGAAGAATAATAATAATAATTATTATTATTATTATAATTATTATTATTATAATTATTATTATTATTATTATTATTATTATAATTATTATTATTGAATTTATATACCGCCCCATTCCGAGGACTCGGGGCGGTTCACAACTACAACTACAAACATAAAAACCATTTAAAACTCCTTTTAAAACCCCGTTTAAGACCAATATTTGCTGATATAGTCAGAAACAGCATCATGATACAAAAGATCTAGATCAGGCCTGTCAAACTGGTGGCCTGCGGGCCAGATATGGCCCGCGCAGGCCATGCCCAGCCCGGCTCCGCAAAGGCAGTAAACATCCCGCTATGGCCTGCTACGGCTCACGATGCGATCAGGTTTGACACCCCTGATCGAGATAAACAGACCGAGTGTGATGACAACATTGGTGATCAGTAGAACCTGTGAACCAGCACAGAGATGGGATCCCCTTCCCTTCACTGGATGTGTCTAATCAGAGGCTGGATAGTTATCTCCTGGGGCTGCATTAACCTGCGTTTTTGCACTAAGTGTTAGATTGGATTTGGGGGCCTGAATTGCCCCCTTCCAGTGCTGCAACTCTGAGTATGCCTGACCAGGGAACAGGATTCACATACTTAGCAGGTGTTCTGTAAATAAGCTATACTGCCAAGTTCTTTGGCATCTTTTCCAAGCATGATTTTCACAGAGTCTTTTTTAGCAAGATTTATTAAGGAGAAAGGGATGGAATTACAAGAACTCTCAACAGCTAAACTGCTTATCTACAACCAACATATTCCGAAATACATCAGGGTGGCAACTTCCTTTTCTTCCTGATTGCCATAGCGTGAATTAGCAGGTTTCTTCTCTGATAATGCTAGAACGTGCAGCTGGTTAGAGGTAGTCCTTGATTTACGGGACTCTGATGTGAACACGACCTCTGAGTCTGTCTTTGCTTATTACACATGTTATATGAATCAAGAAAATAAGCAAGAGACATGCCGACTTTGCCCTTGTGTGTAGCAATTTCAAGTCCCCCAAATAATATGATATTTGAGAGAAATTCTACTGACCCTTAATCAGAATGCTAAGGGTGACCTTGATCAGAAGAATAAAATCAGGGCAACAACTAAGAAAGAAAGTAAATGCAGTGGTAGACATGTCATGACAAATAGGTAACATTTTTATGTATCTGAAATCAAAAGAATCTCAAACCTTTTCAGTCTTTGGTTTTACTAATTATTCTATCAAACAACCCTGTCATCAACCAGAACAGAAAAGAGAATTTGCTTTTCCAAAAAATGACATACGTACATAATGCACAAACACATATATACATATATTTGTAAACATTCTGCAATTCTGTTTATAGTTCATGGTAATTTTTAAAGACACTCCTTCAATAGTACCTGGACTATTTCTGCACCCTAATAACTGAGGGTGAGTGCTTGAAACAACTTGTGCCTTAGAAAAAAAAAAGTGTTCAAAACAGCCCCAATCCTTTGGGCACCAGGGACCGATGTCTGTGGAGAGAGGGTTTTCGATGGACTGGAGGCGATGTGGTTTCATGTGCTGCCTGCTTCCCGCAGAAGGGGCTCTGCTTGTTTGCGCGGCCCGGTTACTGGCATACCACAGCCCGATACTGGTCCACGGACCAGGGGTTGGGGACCCCTGCTCTAAGAAGCGAATAGCAAGCTTATTTAAGCAGCAGGCTTAATCCTATATATGCCATAGACCTAGCGCTGATGTGTTTCAACGTTCTTCAACAAATGGGACACCATCTCCACCCGCCATGAAAGAACGGACTGGCTCTCATCAACCTGCACCAATCAGCAACTGGCTTTGGTAAAAGCCAATCAGAAGTCGGGACACCTGGCTATAAAGACAGGAGCCCAGACAGTCCTTGCTCAGTTGTCCGCGGTCTGCATTGCAAATCATGCTGCCTCTGAAGATGCCAGTCAGAGTTGCTGGCAAAATATCAGGAAATCTGTTGTCTAGACCATGGGTGCTAAACCCTGAAGCCCAACGCTGCCCAAATTGTGAGTTTTACGTTGGCAAAAAAAAACAAAACAAAACACCCCAGGAATCTTTTTTTCCCCCCCAATAAGTTTTTTATTTATTTTCCAAAACAATTCTTTCATAACACGATGCGTCAAACTGGGTACAAACATTTAACA
>JANHFL010007537.1:35732-46440 GCA_032468155.1 Oxyrhabdium leporinum
ATTAATATACTGATGTAAGAGTATTGCTTATAAGCTGTAAACCGCCCCGAGTCTTCGGAATGGGGCGGTATATAAATTTAAAAAAAAAAAAAAAAAAAAAAAAAATATACAGTAAGTGAAATTCAGTAAGATATAGACCCTGCTGGTAAGTTCTAAATTGATAAAATGTACAGTAGACTCATAGAATCATAGGGCTGGAAGGACCTTGGAGGTCTTTTAGACCAACCCCCTGCCCAAGGTAGGAGTCCTTATACCATCTCAGACAAATGGTCATCCAATCTTTTCTTGAAAACTTCCAGCGATGGAGCACTCACAATTCCGGGAAGCAAGCTGTTCCACTGATTAATCATACTTCCAGGTGATACATTTTCCCCCCACCTCTTCTAAATCCAGTTTAAAAAGGGACTCCAGATCAGAACACTGTGAGTGTGACCCATGTTTGCATATCTGAAAATATCTGAAAACCAGCACTTATTCTTTCTGGCTGATAGCTGAGCACTATCAAGCAGGACTTGTTTTCTGATCAGTAACTTGGGTGCCTTTTTTCCATCCCTTCAAGTTCATGCTAGAACATGCATTCCTTCCCCCTTTCACAAAACAGGAGAACCAATCATGTTTCTGAGTACTTTAGTAGTTGCCATGGTGGCCTGCTGTAAGTTCTGCAGACATGAATTACCTAATCATGCCAGCATGGAAGTACAATAGGATCCCAGCAAGTGGGAGGCAGGATGAGCCCAGAATCCCCTCAAATAAGACCACAGGCTGCTCCTTTAAATACAAAGTAGAGATGGGTTGCTAATTCTGAATCAGCCTTTTTTGCATTGAAAGACATTTCCATGTCTGTGGGTGTAATCGTTCACAATAATAAGTTCCTAGAGATGTATTACATGATCAACATAGAGTTCATCTTACAGCAGTATCAGGACTTTCACTCCAGACTTTGGACCAGTTGCAAAATACATAACCAGAAAAAAAGGTGCTGGAGTGGATTCTACTCCTTCAGAATGTAAATTGGTCAAATACTCATTTTGAATCCTGCCATACGCAAAAAAAAGAAGAGCTCTCAACAGCTGGTAGAAAGTTATTACACCGTGGAGGAAGCCCAACATTAGGTTTTAAATTGTCAGATAGCTGTAAAAAAATAAAGAAAAAACGATAAACATTTACTTAAGACTAATTATCTACCATCTTGAAAATATAAAAATAAAGAGAATTGGGTTTTTTTAAAGTATTTAAAATAATCACGTCCGTTCCTTCACCTCCTTTTGCTGCATGTGTAGACTGATCTTAATTTCAAAAGGAAAAAAAATAACTGCAAGATTTTTAACTGCAGAAAACTGGACTTGGTTTGAATCAATGCACAAACCTGGTTCCACTACAGGAGTTAAGCCCTAAAATACTTACTAGGGAATACTTGTGCTTCAGTAAGGGTTTCTTTTCCTAGGAAAGCTCCATCTGTCACATTTTTTCACATTGCTAGTAGAATTTAGTTTGAAGTAGACAGCTACATTAAATTGGAATCGTTTTCTAGATTGCAGACAGCTACTCTTAAAATCAGCAAGGCTTTTGTCATTTCTATCACACCTTCATCTAAGGAATTTTTATGGATAAACCAGAGGTTACATTAAATGCATGGTTGCATTAACATGAAGAGAAGTGGGGGCGGGGGAGGGCAGTGAATCAAGAGTGGGGATTGCAGTGTGCAGAAATGTGGCTTAACATTACCTAGTGTTTGCACTGCAATCTTGGCAGTGGCAGAAACTAGCCTCTCCCCAAAGCTGATAATGTCAGTATGAGTTTCTCCTTCACCCTTGTTGGCAACCTGGGAAGCAGGAAAACAATGGGGGTGGAGAGATCATTGCATAAAGCAAAATCATTCCAAACTTTATTTTCCTACATATTGTGGCCTCTGTTCTGAATTTTGTTCTGTCCCCCTCAGTGGATATTAAAAGAAAAGCACATTTAGAGGAAGACATATGTGAAGCTCATTGGATACCATAACCCAACCTGTGGGCTTCAGCCCCATGAACTACAAAACAGTTGATTGGGTAAAGCTCATGTACACTCTTTTTAAGGGCCTCATTCATTAATCCAGAGGAAAATGATTTTTTTAAAAAAGAGCTCTTCCCACCCTATATTAAAAAAATAAGCAGTTTATTATATACACAGAAAGCTGAACTATATTTTCTGAGTGTCAGAAGAGACAAAGTCTAACAGATTGAAAAGATACTGCTCAAATGAAATCCAAATATTTTGAATGGGTCTGGCCACGGTTGCGTGGCATGACAGGAATTCTTAGCTGTTCTGCTGGACTGAAGCTTATCCCAAATGTATTTCTGCCAGACGTGAGCTTTGATCTGCTTTGGAAGAAACTTTTTGCATAAAATTTGCTGAGATGGTACACCTGAACGTTGCCAAAGAGTAACTGCGCAGGTAAATAGAAATGCAATTGCCTGCAATGTGTGTGTGTCTATGCACATCTGACATACATAACATTCGTGTCATTGAGAGGAGACTCCTAGGAGGCTCCATGCTACTTTGAAGATGAGTGTGCATGTGTGTGTCAGTCTCTGTGTATGTAGTTGTTTGTGTGTTCAGGAAATAACTATTGTTCTGGTTTTTGATTTAAGCCTTTTATGTCAGGCAAATGATGAGTAGGAGTGCAGATGGGTGAAGGGGCAGAAGGCGGGGATGAATGACAGAGAAAGAAAACAGGCTGGGGAGAGAGAGGGAGAGGGAGGTAGAAGAGAGGCAAAGAAAGATGCAATTGCAGGTAAAAATAAAGCAATGGGAGCCCAGGTGGAATTGATGCAAACTCTTCTCATCAACACTGTGACTCCCCCTGTCATGGGAACTGTCAACTAAGCCCGGCTTGTAATGAAAGGAAAAATATTTTATTCAGATTTATTAATTTGAAAATGAAGCCCGCCTGTCGAGAGGGGGACAGTTCTTCTCAATCTGTCATCGTTGAACCACACGCTCCTGACACTGGGATTCATTTGTCTTGTCGGCTCTGACAGTTGGATTCTCCCAAAGCACTTCCTGGTGGAGCGCCCTGGGATTTTAAACCGGATGAAACACATTCCGACAAGGAACAGCCTCTTTATTAATGCAAATTACACAAGGAGGGAAGAGAGCGTATGACCATGTGATGCCAGCAGCCGTTCTGGTTGCTCTCTCCATATCCCTCATTTGTTATTTACATTTATACACATTTCTCAGTTTTAATAAAAGGAAGTCTGAATTTCCAGGGGCATTTATAGACAGTTTGTTTTTTAAAATGATGCCATTACTGCAGACTTTATGTATGCCCATGTATACATGCATGTAATACAAGTACAGGTAGAATCAGAACAGATGCCATCCCTTCCTGGGGAAGGAGGATCTCTTAGCCTTTGGAATCAGCCCCAGTCATGCCACAGGTAGACCCTGTCCCAGCATGGCAACATGACCCATCATACCTTTCAGACATGATAATTCTATGTCTGTTTTGTTAATCGAATCTGGCATGCTTGCCCTTTCTAGTTCCACAATGATGAGAACCACATCTTTTCTCAGGTGCATATATTCTAAAGTTTAGGAAGGAAAATCTGTCTTTTAATGCCTTTCAACTAGTCAACTTTTACAAAGAATGTTTTAAGAACAGGCATGCTCACCTATCCAGTCTGCAGACTGGAAAAGTAAATGGATACTGTTTCTGCTACCCACCCGACTTATTTTCAGACTGCTAGTAAGAAACAGTATAAATGTGATGTATTGTATTTTGGCTAGTTGACAGTCAAAGGGTGGAGGCCTTGTCACTAAGTCACTAAGCCATACCATTCATGAGACAGAGCATATAAAAAATTAGTGTTAGACTTTGGTGCTGAATATGCACTGTTTTAATCTTCTTCAGTCCCTTATTCACATAAATTGTGATTCATAAATTGAAAATGGGTGGGTTATTAAAAGGGACTTAAATAACTTATTTTGATGCTTTGAAGCAAATCAGCTACCAGTCTGAAATTTGTCTCTTCCATCTCTGGGTCTCTGGGCCTGTTAAGAAAGTGGACAAGGGGGTTCCAGTGATATTCTTTTGTCTCACCCTTGCTGAATAAAACAAATGCCAAATTCTTATTGCACAGCAAAAGAGAGGGGTTGACTCTGTGCATCTAATGATGTCTCTGCAGTCTATTGAATGAATATTTAATGGTGATTGTCAGCAAGATCTTATAAAGGGCTTGCTTTTGTAAAATGTGCTCATTCTTGTGGCTTCCACAGCCATCCTATCACCTGCTGTGAGGCTCCCTAATAAAGCATATTTGCATTATTTTAGCCTTAAGGATGCCCGGGGGCATAGCAGAGATGCATGTGTATATTTGTTTTGGTGTTTTACACAAATCAAAGATCCCCTTAGAGGATTTACTCAATGCCATCTTTCTCATAGAACAGAAACCTCTCTGCTTGAAAAGTTTCACCAATCAGAAAGTGGGAAAAGTAGACATGGAGGTGATTATTTCCATATGAGGGAGGAGTATAAAGCCCCCCCCCGTCAATATTTCTAATTTTATGCAGCCAGGATTAGACCAGGATTCTCCATATACTTCCTAATCTTGGCTACAAGCACAACTTTTCTTAAAGGCAGAATCATTTCAGGAACAGACCCCAAATTCATTGCTTTCCTGAACACACAGAACAATAAAAGTGTGTCCAAGTTTAGGCAATGATAATTTCTACCTGTAGAAATGGCTAATTCTAAAATGATTCTCTATCTGGTGAAATTTTCCATTTAATAAAAAAAGGGGGGGAGTATAAAAAGCCTTTGAGGGAGAAAAAGCAAAGCTATTGATTAGGGCTCCAACTAGCAATAACAAATAAGGACAATTTTCTGTTCTGGCATCTAGTTTCTCATTCTTCACATAAACCTAGTTCCAGTGCCAATGATTTAATCTCTTTAGAGTGCTGGACCAGATACTTTAGTGACCTGTTCAAGGCTCCTCTTTGTGGTAACTCTCTCTTGCCATCTCACATTTTGGTGGAAACAAATCTTTTAGGGTGAGACTTAGCTCATCTCATCCTACTCCTCATCCCTGAGGCAGCAAAGTGATTCTGATCTGGCATACTATGCCTTCTCATTCCTGGCTATATTATTCAGCCCAGATAAAGCCTTAAGTGGAAAATTTGGGATTTAGATCTACAACGTGATGGAGCTAAAAATCACCCACCATTTTTATAGTGCATTTGCAGATTTTCCACAGACAATTCTTATTTCTCTCTATAATAGCTTATATTTTCCACACGTTTTTTAACTTGCTCAAATTCATGCATTATCTATTATAAAGATTAGTCAAATACAGGTAATCCTCAATTTATGACCAAAATGGAGCCTCCTACTCACATGATTGACCCAATTTTACAACCCTGTTGAGGCAATTAAGCAAATGCTGCACTCATTAAGTGAATTAACTGTTTGCTATGGGTTGGTTTTACTGAAAACCAGAAGTAAATGCCAGGTTTTGGCAAAATCAGTGTAAAATATGGTGACATGATCGTGAGATGCTGCAAATGGTTGTAAATGCAGGCCAATTGCCAAATTCCCAAGACTGTGAGGGGGAATGACTGTCAGAAGTGCAAAATTGGGTCGTAACTACTCCTGAGGAGGTCCACTGTAATTTTGAATAGTTGCTAAGCAATCAGTCATAAGTTAAGGACTTCCTGTATACTGGTCTTTTGTGCAATACAGCATGTGTATTTGCTCAGTTACACAGAGCCAGCCAGAGATGATATTTGCCAGTTCTCCGAACCAATCAAAATTTTCCCTACCGGTTTTGCTGAACCGGTGCGAACCAGCTAGATTTCACCTCTGTGAAGCTCCCATAACTTCCTAAGGCAAGCTGTTCCATTGGTTGATTGTTTATCCAGTTCATACATTGAAGGGTTTAAATCGGGAATAATTTGAAGTTACATTATTCTGAGTCTGATAGTAAGTGCTAAAATCAAATCTGAATGACATGGGAGCAAAATAAATTGTATTTATTTATTTTATACATTCTTTTCAGCAAGCAGTTAAATGATAACTAAATCAGAGCCATTAACTGAAACAATTAAACATGGCACAGCAAGTATGTTTTCATTTATTTCTATTAATTGTACCCTGCTCAATAGCAAATTCTCTTCAAATATTTGCGTTGACAGATAAAATCTCTAATGCTGTTGTTTTTGCTTTCATTATAAACAGTGCATGTTGCCTGGGATTCGGGTTGAGTTGGACAATTCAGGCTGCCTTACTTGAAGATGACAGTGGCAATGCTCTGAAATTATGATGCAGTAGAAATGGGATTATGCCTCAGAGCAGGGCAAGTTTAGGAAAAGAATCCTTCACTGGCTTCTTCTGGTGTCTGAAAGTAGTCTTGCCTGAGTTTTCATTCCAGAGGTGAATTTTTCCTTGACTGCTTTGTTCTGGTGACAGTATGTACATCTCCTCCCTACAAGGTATACACCAAATCAACCCTAATTGGTTCTTTGACATGCTAGTTATGTACAGTTATGTAGCAACTCCTCTTCATCCAGACTTGGAGACTGATCTGATAAAGTTTGCTATCACAGTTCCACCTAGGTTTAACACTTAAGTACAAATCAAATTTATTGTTAAACAAGCAGATGAGAGATCCAGGCAAGAATTGTAATATTTGAAAATCACTCCCACTTGTACGAATTCAATCACAGTCAGAGTTTCAGTCAGGGTCTCTGTGGGGGAGGGTCAGAAAAAGGTCAGTATGATAACCACAGTCCACTGAAGCATGAGATGCATGTAAAACCAGGGTGGCACTTAATTGTATGGATGCAGTCAACATCTTGGCTTTCTTTCCTCCCCCATCATGCTTCATGTTTTACTGCCTGTGGTTACTGCCAATTCAGCAGTTTAAGGGGAGGGACAGTTCCCCATTCCTCCCCAAAACAAAACCTCCATAATCAGATGTATTTTTACCCAAACACAGTTTTATTTTATAGTCATTTTGGGTGTATTGCTTGTATTCTTTATGTATGTGTGCGTGAGTGGGCTTTTAAAAAAATGTAAATTGCCTTGGGAGCTCCAAGATAGATATAAATATCTTATACAAACACACATTTCACTGGCAGTTATAGAAGAGAGCTTGACATGAGGCAACTGGTCAACTTCCTTGAGGTCAGTGGCATAAGTTAGCATCAGGCTGCCTATTCCTGATATTTAAAAGATTTGCACCCTCAGCCATGCTTTAACATACTCTTTGGCCTAGCCAGAAAGCTCCTATCTCTATTTCGATGGACTGTTTACCTGGATACATTCCCATAGAATAGTTATCAAGCAGATTTGTAAAAAGGAGTAAGCTGTGGCACAGCTATTCCAACTTGAAATTTTGTTTCATAAAAGGGCTGTTGTGAAGGTTTTCTGCAGCTAAGATAGTGATAGACAATCAATAGTTACATTGATATTCATGGGAGTTGTAGGCAAAAACATTTGTAGGTAGCAATATGACTACTACTGAGTTAGGAAGGTTTTGTAAAATGTAAATGTTTAAATGGTAAAAAAAATGAACTGCTTGTTTACAAAATTGTAAACCAACTGAGTGCACTATCCAGAAATACTTTCTGGAAGAATATTTTCTACAGTGAATAGACTGCAATGTTTCCTTATTTCTGCTCTTTGTCAAGCAAAGGCACTTTTGTATGTCAACAATGGCAAAAAAAAAAGACTAATGGCTTTTGGGTTCCAAAGCTCAGATGAGCCACAATTTTCTTTGTCCTGCATGCTAGGGAATACTAGTACTCTTGTAAACAACACCCTTGGCCCACAGTCTGGCCTAGTGGTTAAGGTACCAGGCTAGAAAGCAGGAGACCTTCAGTTCTAGTCCCGCCTTAGCCATGAAAGCCAGCTGGGTGGCCTTGGGTCAGTCACTCTTTCTCAGCCCAACTCACCTCACAGGGTTGTTGTGGTGGGGAAAACAGGAGGAAGAAGATGTATTGAATATGTTTGCCACCTTGACTTAAACATAAAAATAATAAAGACAGGATACAAATAAAATAAGTAATAAATAGATTTTGGAACTGATTTTGTGAGGCAGCAACAACAGCTAAAATGTCAGATCTATTTTTTTTTAAAAAAAAATCTGGCTTCTCTCCATCTTTCTCTTTTTTTAACATGTTGGCTGTTGAACAATTTTATGGAGAACCTAAAAGCTTGCACACCAGTTTGTGACATTTGGTTGGTTCTAATAAATGCATTTTCTAGAAATATGTTTTGGATCCTCTTTTCCAATCTACCCATATGACTGTGGTCTGTACTGTTGCTCTGAAAACAATCTTCAAGGAAGAAAGAAAAGATATTTTTTTTTGTGGAAACAACTCTTGATCCACTTTTCCTTAGCATAAACCTTTAGCAGGCATCAGCAGAAGTCCTATAACTCACATTCTAAGCAAGATTGCTGACCTGAACGTTCATGGATATTTCTACCAGTATAAATCCTAAAACAAGAAGAATAAAAAACCTGCCACACTATAAGTAATAAAGTAGCCTGTGGCATCTTAAAAACTAAAAAAAATGTGATATAAATAAAACAAATAAATATGTTTAAGTATTAATTCTAAGAAAATAATTTGCCACTAGACATCTTTTCAAGTTGGGACATAACTTTTGGAGATATCTTTGTAAAATTATATGAAATTCAGCCACTTATGTATGCAAAATACAAAATCCCATCAAAGGAGCATGACATAGATATGACTCCAGGTTAGAGAAATCAGTAGTGAATACTAGCTTCTCTAACTTTGGTATTGTTGAACAATTTATAGTATCCATTATTTCCAACCATCATGTAATAAAAAGAAAAACTCTAAAAAGCTTCAGAAGATTCAGAAAAATAAACAACTGGATATTTCTTATTGTATAAAGAAGGATCTAACAAGCAGAAATATTTCATTTATGAACAAGAATTTTAAAAGTCACACAAATTGGGACAATTCAACAATTTAATGTAATTATTTAAAATAAAGAATTATTTTAATTTTTGTCATTCACATTTCATTCTGTCCCTCCTTTTGCATCCTTTAATGATTCTATTCCACTATTTTTTTGATATGTGTAATCTTGTCCTGCGGTGAGTTGGCCATGGAGAGTTGACCCTGACAAGTTGGCCTTGGGGAGTTGCAGAAAGTTGGCTGCAGCAAATTGTCCTAGACTGTTCCTAGGGGTCAGTTCTGAGTTTATAATTCTCCTCACATCTGTTTCCAGGGCCAAGCAGAGTGAAACTCATGATGGTAACATGAAACAGTAATCATTATCTTACTTCTCTCCTGTTGAATTGAGAGATTTTAACTGAACTTGAACCCTGTCCTCATACAGCTCTTGGTGGCTGGCTAAAAAGCCGAGCCCTCTACCTAGAGCAGGAATTCAAATGAAAGTCCCTCAGACTTCCAGCAGAACACATCCATCACACTCTCTAGAACAGTCATTTTTAATATGAACCCAGTTCACTTTGTCTAAAACAGACTTAGCGGAAAAGTATTGGATCAATAGAACTGCTTCTCACTTCCTCTGCCCCTCTTGTGGATGCTTTTCTTTTCTCTTTTGGGTCTAGTGGTTCCCTTTCCCCCAACATTCCTCCCCTCAGCCATGCAGTTCAGGAATATGTTTTTGGAAGGGCTCTGTTCAGCTTCATGGAAAAGAGCTTTTGCTTTTGTGTTGAAAGATTTGTGCCTGGCCTGACATCCTGACTAGCTGAGCAGCTGAAATGAATTCTCTTCAGTCTATTTACTTGATATTTACCAAAGTCTGCAATCAACAAGAAAACACATCTCAGCAGCTCGCCTGGCAAGAGAAAGAATTGAGGCAGCACCACAGCTGTCATATTTATTTCGGTGGCAAAGCAGGTCAAGAAAATTGATAAAATTAATCATACAAACTAGCAAGCATCAGGAGTGAAGCAGTGGAGACCGACAGAGAAAAACAAGAGTTTGCTGCACCTGCCGTTATTCCTTTTAATGGATTTTCCTGCAATGTAGCAGATAAAATTCAACCTTCCACATTATTCTGCAAGGAGAGGTTTATCCCTGTTTTGGGGGAGGGATCAGAAAATAAATAAATAAATCACTCACAGCCTTCTCTGTCCATGATCTTTCAAGGATATTTATAGTTGATAGAGACAGAGACATCAAGTGCCCAGTTTGCATTTTCAGCCCCAAAGGACAAAACCCATTTCCATTTATAATTGCTGAATTAATTTCAAGTAAGATGCCTTCGAAGAACAAGCATGCAGTCCCTAAAATCCTGGTGCAGTATACAGTTCAAGTAATCCAAAGTTGTATTCTATTAGGAGATGAAAGAAGTGTCTGATCAATAATGAGAAAATAAAGTTAGCTGCAAATCCTGGCCAAGGCTGGCTCCCCAGTTCTCCTCATCTCTGATGCCAAAGACTCTCTTAACAGGCTCCATCTCACCTCTTCAAAGAATGCCCACCAATGTTTCTACTGAGAGCAGTTATGTGTGTGTGTGTGTGTGTGTGTGTGTATGTATGTATGTGTGTATGTGTGTGTCAGTGGTGAAATCTAAAATTTTTCACTACAAGTTCTGTGGGTGTGGCTTGGTGGGCGTGGCTTGGTGGGCGTGGCTTGGTGGGCATGTGACTGGGTGGGCGTGGCTCACAAAATTACACAACTCACAAAAATATACAACCCCTACCCCATCAAGGTATGA
>JANHFL010007538.1:1079-12144 GCA_032468155.1 Oxyrhabdium leporinum
TCAGGGTCTTGGCAATCTTCTTATAGCCTAGGCCATCTTTATGTAGAGCAACAATTCATTTTTTCAGATCCTCAGAGTTCATTGCAATGAGGTGCCATGTTGAACTTCCAGTGACCAGTATGAGAGAGAGCGCTAACACCAAATTTAACACATCTGCTCCCCCTTCACACCTGAGACCTTGTACCACTAACGAGTCACATGAATTAGGGAGGGAAAACGGCTATTTGGGCCCCATTTGGATATTATTACTTAGCGGTGTACTCACTTTTGTTGCCAGCAGTTTAGGCATTATCGGCTGTCTGTTGCGTTATTTTGAGGGGACAGCATATTTACGCTGTTATACAAGCTGTATACTCATTACTTTACATTGTAGCCAAGTGCCATTTCTTTAGTGTTGTCACATGAAAAGATATACTTAAATATTTACAAAATGTGAGGGGGTGTACTCACTTCTGTGATATATTGTGTGTGTATATCACACACAGTATATACACACACACACACACACAAACACCTTATATATATATACACACCATATATATATATACCATATATATATATATACCATATATAAAAATATATATATAAAATTTCAGTCAAATTAGAATTTTGGCGTACAAAGTACATGTTTTATTCTATATGTGGATAAATGCTCCTTTTTCCAGGGAGAATGCTAAATTTAATGCCTTACAAAATGAAGTAGTGATCAATTATCAATATAATATTTGGTTTAAGTTTAATCCAAAAATTAAGGTGCAGCAAGTACTCATTTAACTTTAGTTAAAGTAAGGTGACTCAAGTGACACTGGTTTGCTAGATTATGGAGATACAAACTCTCTGAAAGACTCGAAGGACACAACAACTATCTTTGTCTACCTTCAAACTTAAGCACTGTGCTCCAGGTAAGCAGCAAGGAAGAAAACCATTTTAAAAAGAGAAGAAAAGAGAGCTACATCTGTGTTATAATTATGATTTTACTGATAACATATTTTATACAGGATAGTATAAGAGAACTTTCAATGCATATGTAGTGACGACTTGAAGAAGAAAGTTTCCTGCTATGTTTGAAAAAGCCCTCAACCTCCAAAGCAGTCTTTGGGGGTTACTGACAGATACAAGGGAAATAGGAAAAAATTACACCTACCTTTTTCTTCAACATCAGCAGAACCAGTTGAACTTTGATCGATGTTCAGAATTCAGAAGATTTCAATGTCACACCCAAATAGCATACACACCTATGATTTACTGCTTGCTTTTCAGTAATAATTAAATAATTATTCTACGTTGAAAATAAACACTATATGTATTTTTTGTTAGAGATGCTGATTTCTAGGTGAAGAAAAAAAACAAGCATTTAAATGAGAGAGAAACAGATCTTCCGCAACATCTTTCCACAGTGCTTTGCTTTAAGGATAAATAATATGTCATATCTTAAATTAACAATAGCCTTGATGAGTGAGCATAACACAGGGGAAAATACACACACACACACACACAAATGTATGTTAAGGAGAAAGTGCTCAGTTGGGATACCAGAATTCAGAAATTGATTTGATTTTTCCAGACCATTTGATTCAGAAAGATGTCGATTAGAATGTTATGGAGCAAGATATTTGAAAGCAAGAATCTCTTCTTTTTGAGAGACCTTTGAGGTAAATAACAAGCAGGGCGACATTGTAGTAACGATAAAACTGATATGAGTTGGCATCTTTTAGTTTTAGACTTACACATTGGGAAGCTTACATTGAGATTTTAGATTTTGATTACAAATACATAGTTAATTGATTATTCAAGTTGTATAATTTCAGGAACAAGATAATAATGATTTAAAAAACCCAACAGGAAAGTTTCAGAAACAAACTAATTGTAAAGTATCCCCCTGACAAGTTTGACATTTTAAAATCCTCTTATTTATCCAGCAAACATGCACGTAAGGTTTCTGTTTCAATAAAGTCTATTTAAATTGCAATTTAATCCTTTGGGCAATATATAATAATCTGAAAATGCCTTTTAATAATAATTTGTGCATATCTATGTTGGAGACTAATTGCTTATACAACCTGAAATGCTCTGAAAATTTATTCGTTTGAAAACTAAGGTTTAATCTGCGTTTATTTGAAGACTTTTCGCCGGGAGCTGAAGACCCTACTCCTCCGACAAGCCTTTCCTGACTGAGGGGTTTTTTAATTGGTTTTCTTTTTAATTCTTTTAAACGGCTCTTTTAAATTGATTTAAATTGGTTTTAAAGTCCTTTTGATTGGTCTTAAACGGGGTTTTAAAAGGAGTTTTTAAATGGTTTTTATCCACGTTTGTAATTGTAGTTGTAAACCGCCCCGAGTCCTCGGAATGGGGCGGTATATAAATTCAAATAAACTAAAACTAAACTAAACTATAGGAAGTTCTTGAGTTATGATGGCAGTTGGAACCGGAGTTTCTGTCGCTAAGTGATAGGGTTGTAAAGCTTGATGTCATGTGATTACATTGCTTAGCGACAGCACTCCCAGCACTCCCTGTTGTTTTGTTAACCAAATTCTACCGGTCATTGGCTGATGATCAACCTTGATCCTAGCCATTCCTAGTTTGATCTGTCCCAGCTCCAAGCCTCTGTTTTTCCACTTCATCTCCCTTATTCCACCCATCTCGTCCCATTTGGCTGCCCTGCATCTTGTCTTATGTGTAACTCTGGAGCTCTTCCCCTGCAGCTCAGGGTCTTCATGGCATGTTGCAGCTCTGAGGTTGCAAGAAGCCCCTGAGCTGTAGTGTGAAGCTGCAGCTACTCCAAGAATCGGCCGCTGTCCCAGCCTGATAGTGTGGCATGAAGCTGAAGCTGTCCCAGGAAACCGCAACCACCTGGCTCAGCCCAACAGCACAGTGTGGCATGAAGCCCCCCAATCCCAGCCACCCCAGCCCCAGTCATCTTTGTTGCCTTTCACATTGAAGCCCCTGCTGTCCCGCACTCTGTTGCCCCAGCTTACCTTTGCTGTCTTCTAGTTCCTGCTGCTGACCAAGTGTGCCCAGCCTGGCTCTTCTTTGGAAAGAAAGCCTTGTAAAGTCAGTAGCTGCTTTTCAAAGGGCCAGGCTGGCTATGCTTGGTCAGCAATGGAAGCAAGAAGATGGCAAAGGCAAGCTGGGGGTGGTGGAGTGTAGGAGCCCAAAAAACACAGATGGGAGAGGAAATAGGTGGGTGAATGAGTGGAGTTAAAGCACCCCTGCAGTTGTTAGTATGGATGGGCTGCCAAGCTCCTGAATTTTGATCATACAATTTACTGGGGTGTTGCAGTGGTCACAACTTCACAGGAATCCATGCACACTAAATAACTTGTTATGTCGGTATTATACTACAGAGTTTGAGTCAAGAGCTCTTGGTTCATGATGTGTGATGATTAGTTGCAATATTAATATGGTGAAACAAAATGGTAAATAATGCTTTCTCCCTCCATAGAGCTGAGTGGAATATCTTAATGGTGTTGTTTTCTTTTATTATCACATCCCTCCCCCTGCCCCCTCCCCCAAAAAAAAAGTTTAAAGGATATCTGGTTAAAGTGGTTTCTCCCTTAACATAAGGCTATTGTCTTCTGTTGGGGCTGCTGGCAGTATTATAAAGATTTGATTATATCTTTATAAATATACATTCCTGGATATGTTGCTATAGAGGGCATAATCCTGGAGTATAAAATTGAATCCCTCATTTTATTCACCTATCTGACTTCATTGAGTTCAGCTAGTGAGGCTGGATTTAAAAAAGAACAGTTACCAATTTTATTGCGCGCAGCCTTTTAAAAAAAATCTTGAGCCTCACTTGTTTTTTTATTATGTTTTGTTATTGTTTTTCATTATTTCATTAACTAAAGTATCTATCTAGTTTCAGATAGGATACTATTCCTCTGATAATTACCTTCTTCTGCAATAAAGGTAAATGAGAAAAATAGAGGTAATTCAAAATTGAGCAATAATATGTGATTTTCTCATAATATCTGAGACCGTATGTATTAATTTGTGCCACATTAAGAACTGTTGGATAACAAAACAATTGTATTGGTCATATTAATGGAAGTACAGAATTTTGAAATGTATTCAACTTGCCCCGATTAAACATAAATATCTTCTTGCTAAATATTCAAGGTAATTTTCTGAGAATTTCAAAACAAGGGTAAGAAAAGATGTCACTTTTGAGGAAGATAGATTAAGAATTACCCCTGGCTTGTTAGTAAGGGATTATAGTGTTATTGGATTGTGTTGGTTTAGGCAGCTAGGCTATTCAGACTCATTATCTCTGTATTTTGCACAAACAATAGCATTTTATCTGATCATGCAGAAAAGAAGAGTTGGACTTAGATAGGACACTACCTGGGAACTATAAATCTGAATAATACAGTAGAAGTTAAAAAAAATGAGAAAATGTAGAAACCGTTTTCAAAACCATTTTCCTACTGTTGCCAGGAAAACTGAACGGGCATATCCATATATTCAGTATCCATATCCAGTATTTGAGCTGACTCAAGGGAGTCTTTACTTACTTCTGTTATATTATCCATTATAAAATGCATGGAGAAAAAAAGGAGTAACTGAAGAAACTGGCTTTTCAGCTTGAAAGTTACAGTTAAAGTTCTGCATAACTTGTTTGCTTCTATTATTTCATCAAATGAGAGCTGAATAAAAGCACTGTATTATCTATACTGTTTTTTAGAAGTTCTATGTTGTGGATCTGTTTAAAATTGGAAATGGCCTAGCTTGGATAATAGCTTAATAACAGTATGCTCCAGCCAGAAATTTGGCAGGATCATTATGTCACATAAATAATTTCATGAGATAGCATTGGAATAGAAATGTGGTTTCAGCAGTAATTTTTCCATATTCTAGAAAACATTCTGTACCAATTAGGCAGCATTCAGAAGTTGCAGAACCTTGAATCCAATTTATATTAATATATGCTCATATATATTAGTTCCCTTCAGAACTTTGTTGTTGTCTGTCTCTGATGTGAATTTTTTGACATAATTTTATTTGGCACTATAAGAAAAATGTTCTTATTGGGTAGGGTAGAGAATGTAAGGTTACATATTTTCTGTTGAATTATTAAACTGATTAGTAAGAATCTTAAATTTATAGTGAATGTCTTCATACTTGACATTAATCCATAAAAAGCATGGCAAACATTGTTTATAACCAGATTCATCTATATCTTGTAATTTTCATTAAAATAAATGAAGGGCAAAATGTTGTTTGTTTAAAAAGGATGCATCATTTATTCATAAAAATCTGAATAAAATGCACAGTAGATTATTTCTTTACTCTCTTTTGTGCTGCATTGTTTTACCATCCTCCAAAATAGACCTTAGATGGTAAACTTTTGGGTTGGAGTAAGATGGGCAATAGATTTCCCTGGGAGCTATAAATGGATGAAAATTGAGCAGGACTGCTTAAATGAATAAAACATTCCTTATGTTTGCTTGGAGGTTTTTTTGAATTTCACTCTTTACATTGATTGATTGATTTACATGCAAAATTACAAACAGATAAGCACACATGCTTCTATGTATGAGTGTAGGTGGATACCCACTAGTCACAATATATATCCATATAAACTATTGTTCAGTAGTTTCAAGTTATAATGATTACTTGTTTTATGTTTAGGTTCTTGTCATCAGAAGTTCAGTTTTCGTATTGTGATTTAATGTACAAGATGCTTTGAGGTCACTTTGGGGAGTTATAAAAGAAGTTATGTTGTTTTTTAATTATAGTACAGAAGAGCATCCCTACAGCGTGCTTATTTTTTATGTCTAGTATCTGTGCACAGCTTCTGATTTCCGCATATTTCATAGGATACAAAAATTAGTAAAGCAGTAGAAAATATTAAAAATGGATTTTTGTGTTATGAACAAATACAATTTTAGAAAATGTGAATGTACCATTTTGGAGTGAATAAAATAGTATACTGTAACGGTACAATTAATGATTGACTTATTCTTCTAAAAGTATTTATGGTATTTTAATGTTTTATTTTATAGTTGAAAATTTTCAAGAAAATGCACATTTTATTGCAAGAAAAAAGATCAATAAGTGTGTTAAAAGCAATTGAAAGAGTATGCTAAGGAAGAATCTGGATCTTATGCTGTATTTTGTAAAAGCAATCATGTTATGAGGTAGCAAACATTTAAAATAACGTTGGGTTCTGCATCTCACACATTTCTAAAATTCTTTTACATGAACTAAATAGTAATATATATATATGACAAAACTTAACTTCACACTGCAGTTGCTTTCTCTGGGAAATAAAAAATGCTGTTGCTGTTTTCAGATCCATCTGATGGTTGTTTTTCCAGAGAGCGCACTAGTTCATCATTGTATAGTGCAGTATGCAAATAAGCTGCTTCAGCTTAGATGCTCTGTTGAGTGGCTCACAAAGAGTCAGTAGAGCTAATTCAGCGTTCAGTTGTTTAAAGCGGCAGATGGAAGGCCATGCTGGCGAGCTATGTGTTCATTAGTTCTTTACTAAAAAGAATAGAGTATAGTCTGTGGAAGATCAGAATACCGCTAGTGAATGAAGCTAAGCTTTATTTGCTTTTGGGTCAATATACAATGGCATGGCTAGCTGAGGCAACACTAAGACGCTTAGCTGCGACATTGGCTTAAATATGTAAATATCTATTCTTTTTAAGCAGCAGCAAACTGTATCTGATTGAGACACTCTGATGGTAGCTGTCCTTAAAAGAAAAGGCCTTTTGCAGATACGCTAGCAATAGACAAAAGTCTGAGATCTTGCTACCATTATACCTTTAAGAGGTGAAATCATCTAATGAAATCAAAGTAATACATTATTTTTTTACTATTGAAGGTGTTAGACCTCTTCTTGAATCAATCAGAAATAAGTTTGTTTTTTGGTGTTGTGTGATTTGATCAGAAAACAGGCTTTTGTTTTCTGGAGGTCTTATCTAAAATTACTGTGTTGTTTTTAATAGGCTATTTCATAATATATCCTATGTCTGCACGTTTGCTATTTAAGGCTATTCTGCAGAACATACATGACTTAAAAGCTGTATTAGTTTCTATTTTGGATATTAAGTTTTATTTTATTTTTTAAAACTTCTTTGTTATGACTGCTTTATACCACCTTCCTTTTAAAAATATAATTTTCATTGGTTTGAAAATGAGAAGAAATATTTGGACTGTACATCAGTGAAGTATATTTTGAAAATAATGGATGTAGGGAAGGAGATCATAATTCAGGGTGAAAAAGCATCTATTGAACTATGAATATCACTCAGTACTGGGATGGGCTTCTTTAGAGTAGCTCTCTCGGCGATGAACAGCTCTACCAATGAATGAATTCTTACGTATTCAGAAGCACAACACGTGTTGCAAGTAATTTAGAACATAAAAGGAATATTTAGCTCTCGATATAGAGCTAAGACAAAAATAATCATGCTTATTACCATCGGAGAAAGAGAAGATGCCTTGCATATTTCAGAAAAGAGAAACAAAAGAATGCTACTGTATCTGAAGACGTCGACATCTGCTTTGTCTGTAAAGAGGATAAAGGCATTTTGCATGCTGAGCTAATAAAATCCCCTTATCAATATTGGACTTTTACATTTGTTTGATTCACTAAAGGGTGTTTTTTTAATAGGAATTGTTCTTTTTCAGTGAAATATGTTTTGGATGTTTATTGTACGTGGAAGATAAATGAAGCTGTTGTAGTTTACTGAACCTATGTGGGAGAGCTGTTTGACTGAAGTAAGGAGAAATATGAACTGATTGCTTTTGGAAGCTTTTCATTCTTGGATTCCTAGGTGTTTAAGCTGCACACGAATATGTGTATGGACAAAAACATCTCCATGCTGAAATCTAGATTCTAGTTGTCACGGTTATTTGCATATAGTATGACAGTGCCAATAAGGAAGCAAATTACATATAAATGTTGAGAAACATCAACTTTGATTTTTCATGTTGCAAGAAACTATATTTTTCTTTTTGTTGAAAAGGAGAAAACATTGAAAATAAATGAGAAAACAGTACAAATAGTAAACAGAGTATTGGAACATTTTGATAAACTGAAGTAGGCAAGAGTTGAAAATATGGATGATTCAAGCATTCTTCGAAGGAGGGGGTTACAGGTAAGAAACAATTCCGATTAGTAAATGGCTGGCTTATTTAGAATATTGTGAAAATGTTCTCTTTGTTTTAACTAGAAAACCATAGTGGCATTATGTATAGATTTTGAGCTTATTTATTTTCATACTGTGGATGTTCTAAATGGGGATGAATTGAAATTGCTAGTAAAATATTCAATAAATTATGTTACAGGATTTGAAAAGGAGTTCTGAAGGGTTTTTTAGTCAGCTCCATTGGGTCTAATCAAAAGATAATTAAGTTGTAAAAACATATATTAATAGGAATATATTAATATTGTTAACAAGTAAAATAATGTGGATAGTATGCCCTATAATTTTTTGAAAATGATTTTTCTATGGTCTCTAAAAATATAATGGCCCAGAAGTTCTCAATCATGTCAGTTTGAGATTTATAGAAGCAGAATTTTTTGGATCTTTATGAGAGAGATGGCTGACTTAATGTCTGTCCAATTGGCAATTTCAAATTAACAAATTGGACCCTTATTTTGTATAAAACTATGCTTTGATTTCTTAGTGCATAATTGGGGGGAAAGTATTATTTCAATAATATGAATTGATGTATTCCAATTCAAATTTCTAGAAAGGTGCCTGGAAATAAATATATGTAGGGAAAATTTTAGTAAATTACAGTATAGACCAACAGAATTTTCTGGAAGCATCTATTAAGTATATGTATTTTTAATGTAAAACTTTTTATAGCAGGACTAAGTTTATTGAAGCATAATTTGGTGTGAAATTATTCTAGTCTCAGAGACTTTGGAGCAAATATATTCAACCGGTTGTTTAAAGTTTTCCTAGATATTATTTGTTTCTATTAATGCAATATGTTTTTATGGTTGTTGTGCAGAAAAACTTAGTGAAGAGAAACTAATGTTGAATGTTCCCTCTTTTATTAGAATCATTGTTATCTTTGTGGAACTCTGATTAATTTTAACATAATGAGGTATATTGACATAGTATTAAATTCAAATTTAATTGGAAAGGCCTAGAAAGAACTATATAACAATATTTTTGCAGGTATAGCAGAGATTTGTCATGAAGTTGAAGTTAGACCAAAAAGTGCTGTTTTAAAATTTGGAATTCATTACTATAGTATATTTGAAATAATTTGGGTAATGAGTGTGTCCTTAAGGGAGGCATAGAACAGACAGAAACATGTTTAAAAACTACAGGCATGGTCTATAGCATGGTAATCAGTATTGTCAAAGATCTTTAACACTTGACATGCTGCAACTATTTTTTCTAGTGGCATTATAAACGTTTACTGGGGATGTCAAAAATGGCATTTAATTTAGCCAACTTGGCCATTTATCAGTGGTAAGAGAGGACATGCTTTCAGAGCAGTGCTTGAAATTACTGAAGCAACTAACATGCACATTCTGTAAAATGTTTCTGTTTTCAGATAAGGAAGAAGGGAACCTACACTTTACCTGATCTGACTTATTCTTTTGTATAACCTTCATAAATGTATACTTCTAAGAGTGAGAAGGATAACTTCTTAAAAAAGTAACTTGCTATGGCCACTATACCCTATATCTGCTCTTATTCTGCTTTTTTTGCATGAGATAATTATGCATCAATCTTATAAGGTAGACCAGACTAAGAAATCAATGTAGTATACATTGTAACAACTATCGTAATAAAATCAGTTGGAATAAAACCAGTCTTCTCTCTCTTGTTCGTTCTCTCTCACTCACCCACTCTGTGTGTGTGTGTGTGTGTGTCTTTCTCTCTGTCTTTGTCTGCCCTCCTGCCCCTTAACTTTGAGTGAACTCGAGAGGAACCTGTTTGAGACATTTCTTGAAGTTAGTTTTTGGAATGAGCTCAAATCCTATTTCTCTAAGAGTTGTTGCTTTGGTAGCAGCTCTTCCTCCTGTCCTTCAAAAGCCCATTCCTTAAGCCCTCTACATTATGTATTGAAACTGCTCATTAAATTTTAGTTGCTTGGATCCCAAGTGTTTCAAGAGATCAAACAGTTCTTGATTTCTTGACTTATTATGGTTTGGTAATCATAAAGATTTAGTCAGATCATTCATTCAAATTGCACATCTATGAGTTCCTTTACTCATTGCCCAAGCAATTCATCAAATTGGGCTTTATCTCTCATTGGTTTTAAAATGCAGTTGCATAGACTGATAATTCTGCCTATGTTGTTCAGACAATTAGTGTGCCTGTTATTAAAGCTCATCTGAGAAGCTTTTCCACTTTTGGATTTGGAAAAGCATGCAGGAAACAACAGGTTGTGCATTTTCTTTTTTTACGGTTTTTCAGTTGCCCGTTTGGCATGTATGTATGTATGTTTATGTGTGTGTGCATGCGTGCACGCATGTTGTGTGTAGGCTTTAATGTAGCTCATGTTCTTTGAATGAGAAATCAAAAGTTGAAGGTGACTTTTGAGGTGAAAATAAAATGTAAAACGTTACTAGTCTGCTTGGATTGATTTTTTTTTTAATAAAGTGGAACCATTCAAAAAGCCAGATGTATGTACTCTGTTCAGTAGAAATATAATACCTATTAAATGAATTTTTTTTTACAATGAATGATGTACAAGGCTGAGTTCTATGAATCTGAAATATTCATTTTAATTACTGGGTTTTTGGAATCTACTAATTGCGTAATACAAGGTCACACACATTCTTATTAAAACCATAAGTTCTAACCTCACCAGATTATGGTTTTAGTGTATACATTTATACACGAAGAAGAGAAGAGACCATCCAGGCCTTGCTAATCATGGAAGTGTCCTATATCTTATATTCATGAAGCAATATGAATGTGCAACACTTAGAAAGACAGGCAAGTTTCATTTGATTGGTACCCCCTGCATTAGGAGTCCCAAGTATACGTAAAATTACATATTTATTTATTTATTTATTTATTTATTTATTTATTTATTTATTTTTACATTTATATACCGCCCCATTCCGAAGACT
>JANHFL010007538.1:26106-37647 GCA_032468155.1 Oxyrhabdium leporinum
CCAGGAGTGGGATTTGGTGGTTTGCCAAACTGCGCAGAATCTTCGCTACAGGTTCACCCGTAGCAGCCCCTGGCATTATCCTCCTTCTCCTTCTTTTCCTTCTCCTTCTCCTTCTCCTTCTCCTCCACTTCCACCTCCACCTCCACCTCCACCTCCGGCTATTGAGGGAGATACAAAGTTCTGGCTCTTGCTCTTCTGACAGCTTCAACCATTGTTAATTGATGTTGTTGTATGTGTCTTTGATATTGTCTCTCCATCTTCTGGGTCTGCTTGTGTTCTTGACTGATTGTATGCATTAAATTTGCTAAATAAATCTGCTCATTAATGTGTTACCTGACTTTGTTTGAAGATCATTTAATAGCTTCATTTTCTGTGCAAAGGGGAAAAATAACTCTAAAATGCAGTACAACATGATAAATGAAATAAAGTGGGGATGAGAGAAGAGTTGAGATCTGTCAAATATCTGAATGATCTTGCCAAGCTTTGATATTGTTATTGAACAGAGGAGGGAGAGGAATAACTACTGTTCAACTACTGTTCAAAGAACCATTTGGCTCAGATTAGCAATTAATTTGAATTGGATTTTATACTTAACTTCACCTTTTGCAGACGGAGTCAGCTGCAGATGCTTTCAGCTTTCTAGTAAAAATGAAAGCTCTTCATAGTCCAGGAAAGATTGAGCACGTACTGTGTAGGATTTGAATACAAATGCTGTAATTCCCAGCTGCAGCTACTTTTCCTGGCTTTTTCTGGTTGTTTACCCACTTTTCCTAAATCAAAGATTTTTTTCTCTGGGAGAACAGAGTGGGGGAATGGAGGACAAAGTGCATATTAATTGACTCTAGAATTGAAATTGGTTACATAAAAGATTATCAAAATCTAGTCAAGATATTTCAGTGATTCATAAAGAAAACTTGAGCAGCTTGAATTATGTTAAACTAAGTAAGCATATATTCAGCTATGCATAGAAAGAACATATTTGATAATACTAAACTTACTAAAAACATGTTAAGGAAGAAAAGAAGACATTAGGTATTTAAATCAAATCCAGAATTAATAAAGGTACTTTTTCCAGATGTCTGCTCCATAGATAAAATAAGATGTGTGGAGGCAATAGTATTGATATCAGAGAGAATATTGACAAAAGAGGCATTGTCTCTCCTCATCTCTGTACCTTAACCAAGTTCAACCTTTTCCTTTAGTTAGTTGAAAGAACTAGTGAACAAAAGAGACGTGAATGACGAGGCCAGCACATTTAATTTTCCCGAAAAAAACAAAGCTGAACAATTCAGTTTTGGCAGTTGTCATTCTACTGCTATATAGTAAGATCTGCAAAAAACATCTATTGAAGAGAATTTCAGAGATTGCAAAGGGTACAGAGTATATTACCCCCTTGAACCCATTGTACTCCATTGGCTTCATGTGCTCATTAAAGCCAGGAATAAAGCAGAATAATGTTATTATGGTATTGTGTTTCCTACCAAATTTGGAGCTGAAATAACCTCAGATATTAAATGATTTTTTTAATGTAAAGGACTATAGATATTTGTCATAACTGAGATGTAGAACGTCTCAAAATTTCGTATGGACTATCATAATTTTAACTTTATCAGACCTCAGGTTTCAGTCATTAAACTATTTGTTTGGAAGAATACTGTACTATAGCATTTTTAAAATGAGAAACCAGTGTTGTTAGTTATATCATATGGTGATAAGAGAGACTAAATTATAGGTAGTCCTTGACTTATGACCATAATGGAACCTACCCGTCATAGTTATACATTGTGACAGGTGTAAAATGGGTCAATCACATGACTGAAGTGACTTACCTTTTTTGGGAGGTGAATGTTACTGTGGTGGCCGTTAAAGGAACCAGTGGCTCACAATGGGTATGGTTTTGCTAAAAAGAGGAAATAAATGCTGGCTTTTGGCAAAACTCTCATAAAACATGATAATTGACTGCAGGGTGCTGCAAACAGTCATAAATGGGGCCTGGTTGCCAAGTCTCGAAGTTCGGTCACGTGACCACAGGGGCGGGGCAGCCATTGGAATTTTTAATCCAGGTTATAAATGGCTCCCAGGGAGAGCCGTTGTAACTTGAAACAGACACTAAATGAAGGACTATTTACAGATATGTTTCTTTATGAATTTGGTTATATATGTAGCGGCACTGAGAATTCTTATGCTCATAATGTGTGGTCAATCTTGGAAATCATCCTTTATTCAAGGCAAATGCATGTTTGTTTAAAAGTTTCTGAAAAATATTAATACTGGTTTCACTAATGATTTTTAGGAATTCTTACACACAGAGAAGAATGAAAACGTGTGTGACCTTTGTCTACCTGAGTTCTTCTGTTATGTGTATTTTCAAAGAAGATAGCTTCAATTTACGATGTCTGATATGTTTCATTATAGTTTTATATTTTTAATTACAATAGAGTTGGGGGAATGATCTTTTGTATTGGTAGCTTTACCAAATAAGCACCTCAAGGGCAAACCAATTACAGGTTGCTGAAATTGACAGTGATTCCATTTTTAGATAAAAAATTGTTTCCATCTTACTTGTTGATCTGCATACAATACCATACTAAACTCCTTTTTTACAACCCTGCAATTCCTTAATTTGAGGTAGAGCCGAGGTGACTGGATGGAGCTGAGTATTTACTGGCCAGATGCCCTTCCTGATGCCACGGGGAGTTCACAGCAGATTTTTTTTTCTTGGCACCCTAAGAGAGAATATCTGCTGCTACCTATGATTGAACTCTCAACTTTCTGAGTGGGAGGCGAGTGTTGGCACCATTAGGCCCCTTGCCACTCCTGCATAGAAGTTCCAGGGCAATTGCAAATTTGAAGTATTGACTGATTTTGAATTATTACAGGATATCTCCAAAATATTCAGTGGAATATGATTTTAAAAGGCCCCTGTTTGGTTATTATTGCATTGTATTCAAAGGTTCCTGTTCAGTTTCTGGTCTCTTGATTAGGTTGAGATTATTTGAATTAGTTGAAAACCACCAACAGTAAGCGCAGGAACTACATTATAAAGCAGTGCTCCTCAAACTCAAACTTTAAAATGGATGGAGTTCAAATCCCAAAAATCCCCAGCCATAATTAATGTTGCTGAGGTTGAGAAACATTGCTGTAAACATTACTTAGTTATGCTTACAAAGACAAAGAGCAAGGAAATCAAAATATAAAACCTAAAAAGTAAATTAATATAAAAATACGTATCAAGTGATATATATGCAAAGATATACAGTAAGTTATTCCAGCAGTTTGGCAGTTTGATTCTTACTAGCTGAAGGTTGACTCAGCCTTCCATCCTTCTGGGGTTGGTAAAATGAGGACCCAGATTGTTGGGATCAGTATGCCGACTCTGTAAACTGCTTAAGAGGGCTGTAAAGCTTTTGCTATAGTGCTATAGTAAGTTGAATAACAAGAAATAAGGATGAAATGCATAATATAAAAGTACAGTCAAATATAATTTGGATAGATCAATCCAACATGGTCCTGAAAGTCTCTTTTTGAAAACTAACAACTGTGTCTACATTTCTGGCAGGCTGCAACATAGCTAAACAACATGCTTAATACTGGGGAGATGTTTTTTCCCTCTTACGCACACACAAAAAAATTACTTTAGATTTTTTTTACTTTAGATTTTTTTGGAAGCATTTTTCCTTCCAAATGCAATCTTTTGTTGTTTCTTAAATTATTCTGTAGAGAACCAAGTCTGTTGGTCTGTCCTCTTCTTTCTAGCATGGGAAAGGAGAATATGAGAAGAAAGCCAGTTAATAGTGGGACTGGCACTTGACTAGACTGAAAATACTGGTATACAGTAAGCCACTGAATTAAAAATGCCCTGATTTAAGGATAGCAGATAATTTATAACTATTGTAGCAAAATTCTAGTTAATTACACAATGGTTCAAGTTTATGACACAACATTATAATACTGTTTATACAATATTATATGATAATATTGCTCCATGTACTTCTGTTACATAGAAATACATTTTCAATCTCCCTCTTGCGTTAAGATAGACCTGGGGAACAAAACTTGCTCTTAAACTGGGGACTACCTATACAAAGAAGATTCAAAAGAGTTTTTTGTCCTTGCTTGTCTGGTCAGCTAAAGAGTTTATTGGATGGAAAATATTTTTGGAAGAAATATATTCTCCATGTTGTGGGTAGAAGTTGAAACTTCTTGGGTTCTCTGATAAGAGTTCCTATGAAAAACACTTCTAGGCAGAGAGCACAGTATTATGAGAGGAGCAGCTTTATATACGCACAGGAAGAGAAGCAAACCGAGTAATGCAAGAGGGAGATTGAAAATGCACGCAATGGAGCTATCATTCCACAATCAGATTTACACCATTCCCAGAAAGGAAAGAGAAAGACATTCTTGGAGAACCCATTTAACACAGGATCTTCTCCTGGCAATCTAGCTTAATCTTAATCATTCTTGCTAGCCAAGGTTAGTCATGATGGCAAATGGGGTTCCTTGGACTTCAAAATATAAATTATACTACTATAATTTGAGGAAAATATTAAAATTAACCGAAGAGAGAAATCCTCAGGTATTAGGTTTTAAAATGTTTTTGATAGATTTTTCAAAGATTAAATAACAATAAAAAAAATTCTTCCATAGTAAACTTTTAAAATTTGAATAAATTTCTTTTTGAACACTGTTAATCTTTTCATTTTTTTATACAGCTGCTAAAAAGAATAATCATACCATCTAGTGGTGAAGTATTATATTTACATGTAAATGTAACAAAAAAATTTCTAAAACTGAATTCCAGATTTTGTATTAGATTTTGTACTTGCTATGAAAATGACTTGTAAAAACAGTGTCGGACCTTATGCAAAAATAAATGCCTCTATTTACTAAAGCAAGCATGAACCTGAAAAACGATCCAGTTGCTTTGAGAAATAATTTCATAAAATTAGTACCACTGAACGCCTTAAGATTCATTATTATGATTTGTTTATACCTTACTGTACAGTTTTAAGTTGTAAATTGCTTCAAAAATTATACAGTTGAAAAAGAATATATAAATACTTATAATAAAATGAATATTTACAAGAGCTATGTTTAGAGTAATGTAGTCACAAGCTTTGAAAAAAAATGTAACATTTTTACAATGCTGTATTTAGACAGTTATCTTCTGTTTATTATTTCAGTCACTGTAAATAGCTAATCACTCACCAAGCAACTCTAATAATCTGCTCTAAATCATCTTATTGGTTTTTTTTCTCTCTCCCGCAGAAAGAGCTTAGTCTCCCTAGAAGAGGAAGCTTGTAAGTAAACTTCTTAAAATTATTGATTGAAGACATATTTTTCAAAATGCTTAATTTGTATTGTGGCTTTGTATTATTTTTCAGGATTAACCAATTTTTTAAATTAAATTAATATCATTCTTCACCACTGTTTATAATGTTGTGGAACTGAATATGTATAAATTGAAAAAGGAAACAATGCAGACTTCTAAAATTATATGATTCTCAATTAAAATATTTTACATTTTACATGCACTAAAGAATATAAAATGTACAAGAATTTCATGCGGATTCATGATTTAAAGATTATATGTCATTGTGGCTGCTTAGCAATGAAATAAAATTCTGTTTCTAATTGGGTTATATGAAAGTCCTAGAATTAAGCCTTAATCCTGGAATAAGAATGGCAATTGAGAATCATGATCTGAATACTGATTTTGTATTGGAATTAAATGGATTTCTAAGAGAAGAGGATGTTAGTTAAGAGCAATATTGATGCTATAAGTATGTCACGGCAGTTGAGCCATGGAGCTGAAGAACTGAGGCTTTGACTGCAATCTCTTTATTCCTATACATTTTTTTCTGCGCCATTCTATTCATATAGTACTATTTTGTCTAACTCCTGCATGTCCTTATCTAGTCAGTCTTTCCTAATCATTCTGTAGGATTTTGTACTTTATTAGTAATTAATCACCTTTAACAGCTTTAATAGGATTAGCTTGTTTTCTTTTTTAGGACAATTTAATATACTTAGAGATGCGGGCTGGGATGTAATGGATATATTATATGGTTTGGGTACAAAGATTGGAACATGATATGAAACTAGAGGTCTGACATATTGTAAATTCTGGTAAGAGACTTTGCTACCCGAAGAGTTAGACAAATATACAGTATGTCAAGTTACCTCTTGCATTGATATGTATTATTTTCCCCCCAGAATTATATAGTGCAAACTGGCTGTTAGGTGTATTTTAAGTAAACAGAAGGTGGTTCAGGAGTGAGTGTACATGGATAATTGTAGTGACTGTCAGTTTTTCCCTGATGGATACTGTAGTGATAGGAATGTTCCATTACCCATTTGGCTCGTCGCTTTAATCTGAAAATTCCAGGTTTACAAGAGAAAAGACATCAGATTCATATAGAACAAAATGGCAGAAATATTCATTGTGCTAGTAAAAGGCAAACAGTTGCAAGTCAGAGGAGAAAGAAATAGGCATAGGAGCTCATAGTCATATTTCCATTTATTTTCCTATCTGGAAGTTTTCCCTAAATGTTTTCCCTAATTGAAGTTTAAACTCATGAGACATCACCATGCTCAGGGATATAATTTTAAATACTCATTTATGTTCAGATGTGAAACTGCTTCATCACTTTCTGTTTTTTTTTAAAGTCCCATTGGAATTGTGATAAAAATATATATTTAGCAGAAAAAAGAACAATTCAGAAACTATTCTTAATTCATACTGCATATTAATTATGGTTACTTAACTGGTTCCTTTTTTAATATTAGTGGTAAGTGGATTGTAAATGGAAAAATAGCTTTCTAGGTGAATAAATGAAAGAAAAATAAGAAACTATGTTTCCTGCAAGTCGTGATTGTGCAGCAAAGAAATCATTCACTTGGATACAGCTTGCTGCTATTATATCTTCCTGCATGAATTTTTGCTTTGTTTTGCAGTTCTGTGATGTTTCCATCTTTTGTTTTATTCCTTGTCTTCAGTTCTATCTTTTTCCTTTAGCAAAAGCGATGATTTTCAAATTTAGTTGAGGCTAATACCTTTCAGATTAACTGCTTTGCTCTTAATGTCTTATATTTTCTCTGTGACAGATTGTTTCCTTGGTACGAAGCCTTGGTTTTACTTACTGAGAAATGGGTGTATTGTTTATAGTGTGTGGCTTCTAAATCACATTCTTCCCGATATTTGTACGACTTGACCTTATTTAAATAAGCCCTCAGAGCCTGGCTGTTCTCTGACCCTTGGGATAGAGTGGATGATGGACTCCCTGAATGGTGTTTTGATTACATTGGCATTGTTTCTTTCAACTTTATTTTCTAGGTTATATACTTTTATTGTTTTATGCTGAAAGTTACCCAGAATTATGATAGATTGGGTAGCCTGTAAAACAAACAAACAAATAAATAAATACTGTTTTTCATATTAGTTATTTATGAAAATTTAAGCTAATGTTCTTTCTCTCTGAACCTTTCTAAATGCTGTTGTTTCAACAGTTCAAACGTCTCCAATTTTTGGCAACTTTATAAGTGCTCTCCAAGCTATCCTGTCAAGCACAACTTCTTTCAAATTGTGTCCTATCTTTAGGACAATTCTTTCTCATACTTCTGGGGAAATAGTTTTTTTATTCATTTTACAGAACTTGTATGATGTAGTTTTACTGACATATAGTCATGAAAAAGTCTTTTTTTCAACTCAGTTTTGGTATGATTATTAGGGTAGGTATTTCCTAACTAAACCTTTTTTTTTGCACCTAAGATGAGATGAGACTTTCAAGAGGGAACTGGAAGGAACAAAAGTTTACAATTAAAGAAGAACATTTAAATTTAACTTACTAATACAGAATGAAGCAAAATATTTTAATATTGGACATATTGAAGGATATTTTTGAACACTGGACCTATAACTTAATTTTAGGATGGTCAGTCTCTATAGATCTGAAAAATATTATAAAATAAGAACAAGTTTTTACTGACAAGATTGAGACTGAGCTGAAAGTGGATTTAAAAAATGAGAATTTACAAGAACAAAATGGAAAAAGTTATTATACTGGACCATACAAAAGAAACTGCCTGAGATGTTAATAATTACAACAGATATACTGTTAGAACTGCTACCTCACGCTTGCACTCTGCAATCTCTCGGCACCAGTCTGCCATGAACTCTGGATGGGGGGGGACTAGATAGGAGGAGGGAAGTCTTCACTGTTCACTGTATCTCCTGAGACATGGTTTTGAGGTTGGATGACTGAGAATGGAATGCAGCTACACTGTATCTCCTGAGACATGGTTTTGAGGTTGGATGACTGAGAATGGAATGCAGCTCACACTAAAACTCTGAACGAATGACCGTTTTGAAAACATTGTCTTTGAAACTGATTGGGCAATGGGAGCCAGTAATGGGAAGTACCTATGAGGAGGGGAAAGTTACACTTGGGGATTTTGGCATGTGAATTTCAGTTCTGGCTTTGCTTTACTGCAGTTCATTTGATGTCTAATAAAACTGTACCTTTTGCAACAAATGGAGCCAAGGATCATTTTTACTTAAGAGTCCAAGCTGAGGCAAGTCTGACATATACATTATACAAATAAGAAACCAAGAGAATGATAATTTTTTTATATTGGATTTACAAAAGAGACTTATTAAAACTTTGAAGAAATTTGTGACAAAGGACAAAGAAAAATGAAAAGAAATCAAATTCCAGGACATTATTTGAAGTGACTAAAGATCAAAATAAAGATCATTAAAAGTAAAATGAAGGAATATAAAGTTTTTTTATTTGATTAAGGTTAAAATAGATATGATGTTATATTGGGTAATCCTTAATGAACTTTTGCTGATGAGGACTGAAAGATGAGGCTTTAGCGATTTGTTTTTCGATAAAAAATGGCATATGGCAGGAATGAATACAAACACATACACACAGACACACACAGAGACAGGTTTTCTTTGGGGATTATTGGACAATTATAAAAAAGTTATGCTTCTGTATGTAATAATTACAGTGAGATTATTGCATGCACAAAGATGGAAAGATTTGTCACTGCCCACCATGGAGGAATGATTAGTGATGATGATGATGGAACTTGCAGAGATGGCAAAATTTACTTCTTTGATTAGAGAAAAGATTATGTATTGTCTATGTTTATGATTGATTGGAAAACCTTTATAGATTTTTTTCATGAAACTGAAAAAATGCACTTACGAATTGTGATTTTCCAAACTATAAACATTTTCAAAGAAAATATTAAAAGTGCAATTTTTTTAAAAAAGTGAAGTACAAAACAACAGAAAAGTATAAAAAATAATTTAACGGTAGTTACAACTCTAATGCAATTCTAATGTTATTTAATGCAACCATTCAAATATATATGCATTTCTAATACATTTATATAACCATCATTTTTAACCTATTGCATTTTGTATATTTATGAGTTTCATATTCTATTATATTTGTCCATACAGAGTTACATTTATAGGCAATTACTCATATGAAGATCTATGAGGAGTACATACCGTATTTTTCAGACTATAAGACGCACCGGACCATATGATACACCTAGGTTTAAAGGAGGAAAACAAGAAAAAAAATAGTTTTTCCTCCGTGCGTCCTGTTTTCGCCTTCCGCAGCGTCCAGAAGCACTCTGCAGGTCCCATTTTTGCCCTCCTTGGGGAGGCCGAAAATGGGATGCGCAGAGCCTTCAGATTCAAAAAACGTGCCCGTTTTTGGCCCGCAGAGTGCTTCTGGATGCTGAGGAGGCCAAAAATGGGGTGTGTGGAGCGTTTGGGAGGCCAAAAACAGACCTATATTTGCTCTATAAGATACACAGATATTTCCACCCACTTTTTTGGAGGGGAAAAGCTCGTCTTATAGACTGAAAAATACAGTAATTTAGTTAAACACAGATTGGTTTTATTTGCAATTACATTATTTTGTTTATTTCTAAATGTCACACTACTATCTCAGATTGATGCAAAAGATGGATGCCTTTAGCAAAATAGATTACTGTATTAACTGGTCCAATTTGGAACTGATGCCCATATGTGAAAATCTGGTTACCTATTTAAGGAATATAAAATCTGTATTGGTCCTGAATCCATTAAACATGTAGGTATGTCTATATCATAAGATATATTTCAGTTAGCAACATATAATATAAATAAAATAGTGAAGTTTATAAATAAAGGCATTATTGATAGATGGAAGACACTAAATTTTACCTTTTGGGGTAAGGTGAACAAAATGAATGTTATTCCCAGGCTAATTTATATTCTGAGAGGAATTCCAGCTTATATATCTGGTAAATATTTTAAGAAAACAAATTCTTTGTTTAGAAAATTTCTATGGGGTTCTTAATTTGTGGCTTTAATATTTAGAAAAAAAAATGAAACAGCTTTTTTTTTTTTAAAAAAGAAGAAAAGTTATTTAAAGAATTTTTTAAAGGAAATTCAAATTAAAGGAATGATATCTTTTTAAAGAAATTAACAGTTGTTGGCCAAGTAACCTGCAAGCTCATGACAGCAAGATTAATTTGTTGCCTTCTCATCCTGCTTATGGACTTCTCTGTGACTTGGTTATATTGGAAATGGAAGGACTGTCATTTATTTGAAGCTGCAAATGCAGTGGTCTGTGTAGATACTGGAAGATAGATTTAATTATGTGGATGAAGAGAGAATAGTAAAAAAAAGTATACATAATTGAAGAGCGTGATTGATATTGTTGTTTGTAGCAGAGTTTTAATGGCAGATAAAATTAATTGTACAATGCATTTTGGAACACTATTGAGCAACTCTTACTTTGTTATGATAATAGACTCTCTAATTATCAAAATATAATTGAAGATTTAGCTAGGAAGGAGTTGACTTCATTGAGTTAGTTATACAAATAAAAAATATGGGATATAATAAAAAATGAACTAATTATGTTACATGCTCAAGATATTCTAATTTATCAGAGGCATATAAATATGTGCTGTGATCGTTGATAGATTTATATAAATTTCTCCAGATGGTGGATTTGAGGACACTGATTAGCAATGGCACGTATATAGTTACAGGTTGCCCTCTACTTAT
Organism: Oxyrhabdium leporinum; assembly: GCA_032468155.1. Classification (NCBI taxonomy): domain Eukaryota; kingdom Metazoa; phylum Chordata; class Lepidosauria; order Squamata; family Cyclocoridae; genus Oxyrhabdium; species Oxyrhabdium leporinum. The sequence continues at coordinate 37,193 of JANHFL010007538.1, forward strand.
GACCAGTTGTTTAACAACAGTTTGGCATTACAATGTGTAAAGCACTTCCAGCTGATGCAAAATGCCACACCTCCTCCCATGGTCATATGACTACATTTTCAGATGCTTGGCAACCGATACATTTACAATTAATTGCAATATCCCACAGTTACATGACTGAAATTGTGATTTTTTTTTGCCAATGTCTAGCAAAAAGTGCCCATTCAGGAGAATGGATTTGGATTTACAACCATGTGATTTGCTTAACAACCGCCATAAAAACAGTTGTAAAATCAGGTCTGGTTATGAGGGAGTTTTAACTTACAACTGTCACAACTTATATTTAAAATTCCAGCTCCAATTACAATTGTAAGTCAAGGACTGTTGTGGCTCGCCAGTGGCCAGCAGAGCTGGCAGCAGATTCGGACAGTGAGGAGGTTGGGGAGGAACATGGGCCAGTCTTGGAGTCTGGGGAA
>JANHFL010007540.1:2555-14061 GCA_032468155.1 Oxyrhabdium leporinum
ACAGGTCTGTGCAAAGCCCCCCCCCCCCCCGCCTTGTCCATGGCTCGAGCCCTCCTAGCCTTGCTAGTCAGCTAAGTCGATGCTGCAGATAATAAGGATGGCATTTCTCGCAGGCAGAAGCAGGAACAGCATTCGTGGTTGGCTGCGGCTGGGGTGCTTCAGGACACTTGGGGGTTAAACATGAGCCCCACATCTGCAGTAGCAAAAAGGGGGGCATCTCCGAGGCCACTGGGTGCTCCTTACCTTTCTTTGAGCGAGCTCTTTGGGGGGGGGGTGTCCTGCAGGATCTCTGGCCCAGGAGGTGTGCCGACTGGCATCACCAGAGCCCAGGAGCAATTGTTGGGCAGTCCCACTGGGTTGCGTCTTCCTTTGTTTACAGCTGGTGCTGATTTCGCAACACCCAGTTCCTGGTCTCAGGCTGGGTGCCCAGCATGTCAGCTAGAATGAGTCACCAGTGGGGCGTTTGGGCCGGGTTTGCTCCTTTCCATCTGCTGGGGGGTGGGGGGGGCATTCATGGCAAGGGGAGGGAGGCCCCCAGGTGTCCTGTTCCCCCTGAACCCTTTGCCATTTCCAGGGCCACAACCTAATGCCAAGCCTGGTGAGCAAAGGTCTCTGCCATGTCCTTTGATGGACATCCTCATAGCAAACATGGCAGGGAGGAGGCCTCTTTCAGGTCTGAACGGGAAACCTGGAGGCCGCCTGCCCGAGTGGACAGAGCAGTGAGAAGTCTTCCCCCCCACACCGTTGCTGCTACCACCTGGGACCCTCGCCTGACACACACACACCCGTCTTTCCTTCCCAGCTGAAGGCCCAAACGCAGGGCACCCCGGAGGAGCTGCGGTGCCTCCAGCTGCTCAACCGGCTGCAGGAGCTGTCTGAGCTGGAGGAGCTGATGAGCACCCAGCCGTGCTTCAAGCTGGCCCTCGGCATCCAGGACTACGTTGCCATGGTGAGAGGCCTCTCCACGTTGGCTCTTCCTTTGGGATTCCGGAGCCCCAAATCCTGAGCCCAGTCAAGGAGGGCAGGTTGTGGGGTTGCCAGGAGGCCTGAGGGGAGGCGGCGGGTGGGCAGGCCAGTCCTCTTTGAAATATACCCAAGCAGCGGTTCCTGCTCTGGCTGGGCATCCGTCTCCCTGCCTGCCCGTCGGTTTCCACCCACCCAAAGCTCTGCTCAGGGAGGCGTGTCTTTATTAAAGGGCTCCTGCCTGTCCTCCCCTGTCCACTTGGAGGCCGACCCCATGGGTGGGAGGAATCCAGAAACACCCCCCCCCCAGTGGAGGGAGCGCTGGACCCTGGCCTTAAGTCTCCTCATCTCACTCCCTTCCAGATTACCGAAAATGTCATCCAAAGGAGCGCCCCGAGGGGTGAGTCTGCCAATGGGGTTCAAAGCGACTGGGCCAGACTTGGAGGGGAAGGAGAACCGGTCAGGAGGCAGATTAAGGGGCAGGTCGTTTGCAGAGCCCCCCCCCCCCGAGATGAGCAAGCAGCTCCCCTCCCTCTCTTATTCTGCTGCCCTGTGTCCCTTCCTTCCTAGTCAGTGCCTCTCAGAAGCAGAGGAACTCCAGCTGGCAGCTGGGCAGCCGGCCCTTGGCACATCTCACCCTCAGGAGGCCGAGCCCTTCCCGGCCAGGTGAGTCTGCAGTTAGCTGGCCCTTTCCTTGGCTAGGTGTCCCAAATGCTGTGGGGCCTCAGGTGGCTGCACAAGATGCAAGCAGCTGCCCTGCACCAAGTGCACCTTTGCGGTTGGTCCTTGCTGGCAGTGCTGGGCGCTTCCTTTGCCTGCCTCTACAGCTGGGCAAAAGACGAGGTGGCAGGTTCCCCTAATGCCAGGGGGAGAGGGGTTCCTGACTGGGCCTCGCATGGGCTTCTCCCAGAGGGGCTGGGGCAGGGCCTTGCTCAGATCAAGAGGGAGGGAAGGCAGGCTGGTTGCTTGTGAGCCATCGCCTTTGGAAAGCCTGTGAGGAGGCTGCTGGATTTTTCTCAGCTCTTTGCCCCCGGTGTCCTCATGAACACAGCCCCCCCCCCTCCCAAGCTCCAGGGTTGTGTGTGCCTCTCCTCCACCGCCTGGGGTGACTTTCTGGGTCTCCCCCCCACCAGGAGTCCTGGGACCAGAGTTCCGGGACCTGCAGCAGTCCTGCCAGCACCCCATCCGCCACTGGGCCAGCAGGACCATGCATGCCCACCTCCAGAACCTCACCTACCAGGACGGGCAGCTGCAGGTGAGCCAAGCGGGCAAATACTACATCTATGCCCAGATCTACTTCCGCTACCCGACCGAGGGGGGCGATGCCCGCTCCCTGGGCCACCAGCTGGTGCAGTGCATCAATCTCCAGAGCATCTATGGGCAGACCATCCTGCTGCTGAAGGGCGTGGGCACCAAGTGCTGGCAGCAGGATGCGGCCTATGGGCTCCATGCCCTTTACCAGGGAGGCCTCTTTGACCTCAAAGCTGGCGACAAGCTCTTTGTGTCCGTCTCATCACTGGACGTCAACTACGACGATGAGGCGGGCAGCTATTTTGGAGCCTTCCGCCTTGATGTGTGACACTGGGGGACGGTGCCCAAGGGGGCTTCGAGACCTCACCATCCCTCCACGCAGAACCACTGGAGGATGCCTGTGCCCCATTCTCACCCTTCCTTCCCCCGTTTGTGGTAGTGACCAATCAAGGCAGGACAGGGAGGGGGGAGCAGGAGGCAGCTGCAGCCCCTGTGGGGGAAGCTCTAGTTGCTGTGAGCTTCCATTACAACCATGTCTCTGAAGCAGCCAGAAAGACGGTGAAGTTGAGCCGGTCGGCCGGCCAGGCTTCCGGCTCGCCTGGATGTGCCTTTTGCTGCAGGCCCTCTTCCGTGTCCCTACACACAACCATCTCCCCACTGCCTGCCCTCTTCCGGTCATTCCAGCTGGGAAATGTGGGACTCCCTTCTGCCCAAGAAACCACTTCTGTGCACACGCCTGCAGAGTGAGCGACCTGCTCCTGGGCCTCAAGGAAGCTGAGCTGCTCGCACACCCAGCGGCAATTCACAATTCTTACTGCCAGGACAAGAGTGTAGGTCGGTGGGTCACCTGAGTGAGCGAGCCCCTCCAGGAACACACGGGGCACGCCTTCCCGCTGCCTCTCCTTGCACACACGTTGGGTGTGACCCGGAATGGCATTAGCACTCGGCGTGCCCGAGCCAAAACCTGGAGCAACCCAAATGTCTCCCTAGCCTTTAGTGGGGGGGAGGCTGGTCTTCGGGTCTCTGCCTTGAACCTTGCTGGGAATTGGCCTCTCAGTGCGCCGCATGCACCTTGGCCGTGGCTTAATTCAGTAGCCAGACTCTGTGGGTGGAGGCAAAACAGCAGGCTGCAGTTGGAACACTGAAAGGGGGGGAAGGGCAATAAGCACAGTAAAGGAAGCACCCTCTGTTTCTAACCAGTGTGAGCCCCACATCTCAACGGGGGCACCAGCCCTGGCCTCGACATCCTTGGCCTCGTCTGGCTTCTCTGAAAGAAGATGCCCCCCCAGGGCTGCCAGCCACGCATCATGGTCATGCGGTGCGTGAACCTGGCCCGTTCAGCCCAGAAAGCAGCGCAACCTGGTCAAAGCCCGGCTGCCTGAATTCTCAGTCGAGGCAGTTCTTCCGCTTCGGCCTCCAACCCTGCTCTGCCAGGCCTCTTGCCCGCCTTGCCCAGGTGCCCAAAGATGGGGACGGCAGGAGGCGGGCAGCCCTGGGCCAGGAGCGCAAGGTGGGCTGGGCCAGGCAAAGCCAGTCAAAGTGCCAGAAAGGGCCCTGGGGGTTCAGTTAGTTGGCTTGGGGTTATCTGGTGCCACTTGGGACGAGATGCCCCCGAACGCGATGCTCCGCTGCCCGCACTCTTGGCCCGGAGGGGCGGCTGCAGCCAAAACTGACCTCCCGGCCATCACCCCTCATGGCAATCCAGACAGGAGGGTTCCTCCCCGCCCATCCCTTTTGGGTAAGGCAAGAAGCTGCCGACTCAGGTATAGCGTTTCTTTTACTCTGGCGTGGAACCTCCTTCCCAGCGCAGCTCCCAAGAAGGCTACAATCAGGCTGTCCTTCCCGAGAGAAGACCACTTTCCACAGATTATATAGTGCAACTGGTTATCTTGTAGAAAAAAATAAAACATGATTATCGCTTGCTCCACATGGAGAAACTGAAGACGGCTCTGGATCCTCCGGAAAGAGAAGCAAAGCCCAGTCCCTCTGGCCAAGGTCCAAGGTGGGGCAGAGTAAAACCTCTGTGTGTGTGTGTGCCCCCCCCCAGGCTTCAGTTGAACAAGATCGAGTCTGGGTCCTGGTTTGCCATTTGGGCTATGTGCTTCAGGACGTCCTTTTTGGTAATAATCCCTAGCAGCTTCCTGAAAAGAAGAGAGAAGCGATTGACCTCAGGGGAGACCAGGGACTCCCTTCTGCCTCCGTGGTCAGTTCGGCCAGGATGGGGCCCTTTCACACCCCAGGAGAGGAGCCCCCTGTGGCCCCAGCAGATGGCGGGAGAGGCAACAAGGCCGCTCCCCCCCCCCCAGCCCAGAGAACGTCCCGCCTGGAGGCTCCTGGTCACTCGAGCTCCTTCCTGGCCGCTGGCCTTGACTGGGCCTGGGTGGCAATTCAAGGCCTGGCAGCCTGGAAGAGTCACACGAGTCTTTCAAATGGGGCATTTTACAGAGCTGCTCCTCTGGACTCCCCTGAATTCCTTGCCAGCCTTTCCAGCAGTGGAGAATTTTGCTACCAGCCATGTATAATTTGTACATACAATATATTTTTTCATTACTGCTGATGAATTGTCCCGTCTTTCATTTTGAAGTCCTAAAGCAAACGCCAAGAGTCTCCCCAAAGCAGGAGGGGCCCGGCCAGCTAGGGTGTTCCCAAACCTTTCTTGGATGCGCAACCTCACCCCCCGTTCTGCCCCACTGGAGGCCGCCTCAGAATGGGGGCATTTCACCAGCTGCGGTGACGCCACTAATCTATTGGCCACCCCAATCTCTTGCCCCTCTGGCCTCCATCACGTGAAGGCAGGACTTGCACTGCAAGAGTGCCAGAGAAAGATGGCCTTCCTGCCACGCTAAGCCGAAAGAAGCAGGGAAGGATGCTCGGCAGAGGCCCCCTCCCCTTCTCACCCATTGTGTGTGACCAGGCACTGGCGCAGCCCCAGTTTTCGGAAAATGTCCACCACGATTTCCATGGGGGTTTGGTCTGTCACAGTGAACGGGCTGAGGTCCAGAAGGCTGCGCAGCTTGAGCATGGAGGGCGAGTAGGGGGGCAGCGGGGGGCAGTGGTCGGTGAAATAAATAACTGAGCTGCTGACAATCCCTTCTTGCTTCTTCCGGGCACTTTCTGGGGACGGAGAGAGAGAGTAAGAACTGGGGGGCAGCCCACAGCCCGCCCTCCTCCCTCCCGGGAGATGGAGATGGCCACATCCGTGCATTGCCAGGGTGCCCTGGGCCCGCTCACCAATGGCGATGACCAGGTCTCGCCTGAGGACGAAGCCCACGAGGCGCTGAGACTCCCTGGAGACCACCACAGGGTAGCCGCTGTAAGTGGTCTCGTTGATGATGGCCTCCACGTCCTCCACCGTCATGCTGTCCTGCGTCAGCACCGTCAAGGCGGGGTCGCTGCGCCGGGGGCGCATGACGTCCATGGCCAGGGTCTTGTGGGAGAACTCCTCCTTGGCCTCCAGGAAGGGGTAGCCGTTCAGGCGGATGTGGGCGTCGTAGATGCCCTCCCGGCCAATGGCATCGGCCACCCACTTGCTGGTCATGGCAGCCGCCATCAGGGGCACGATGTACTCCAGCCCTCCCGTGAGCTCAAACATGATGACCACCAGGGAGACGGTCATGCGGGTCACTCCGCCTGCAAGAGCCAGAGGGTGGTGTGAGCAGGATGCCCGTCCCTCCCGAGCATCCTCCGGGCGTATCCCTTGGTGGCCTCCGAGCGGCCGGGCAGAGCTGGCGCCCCAGCACCTCTCCCGAGCCTGAATTCCCCCAAATTATATGGATAATTTCTTTTAGCAGAAAGATTTAAAAACTACCGAAACACAGAAAAAGACTACAAAGGGATAAAAGCGAAGAACAAAACGGCAAGAAAAAGCTATTTAAAGAAGTGACTTCCAATCTTCTTGGCAGCAGTTTTGAGGCCTCGCCTGCTGCATTGCTTGCTCCCCTCCTTCCCAGAAAGAGCCTTTTAAATCAAGATATCAGGAAAGCAGCAAGACAGGCTCGGAAGGGCTTGCCACCCCCGGCCCTTTCCACGCTCTCTTTCAGTGAACAGCGACTGGGGCCCAGGCCTTTTCCTATGGCCAGCAGCCGGACGTGGCCAAGGCGCTTCCAGCTGGCCCTCAAGCTCACCTTCCCCACCTCAGTCCCCGAGGTGGCTCTGGGCTTGAGCGCAACGGCCCACGACCGTCATGCTGAAAAGCTCTTTAAGGGCTCAGGCCTGTTTGGGGAGGGGGGAGAGCAGCCCTGTCCCCTCCCCTCCCACCCCCCCCCGTTTGACTCCATCTAATGGGAGCCGCTTGCTGCCCTTTCGGCCACAATCGGTCTGTAACTTGGGGGCAGCTGGAAACGCTCAGGTACCCAACCAGTGGGGGGGGGGTCCTACTCACCCAGGCAGGCGGCAGCCCCCACCATGGCATAGAGGCCAGGCGTGATACAGTCAGCGCCAGGGCTGCACCAGCCCTTGAAGATCAGCCAGTCGTGGTGGTGATAGGCCAGCTGCTCCATGCCCACGCCCAGCAACCGGCCCGCAATGGCCCCCACCGCCATACTGGGGATGAAGAGGCCCGAGGGCACCTGCAGGAGAAGCTGGCATCAAACGGCAGCCCCCCCTCATCTCTGGGCCAGCCCTGCGCAGAGACGGGTCCCCCTCAGGAGGCCACGAGAGCCCCTCTCCTCCCGCCCCACTGCGGCCCCTGGATCAAAAGGGCAGGGAGGCCTCAACTTACAATCACAACAGGAACTGAAATTTCCCTCGTAAGCCCTTGTGATCATAAGTCGGACCTGATGTGACCCTTTTTACAGTGGTCATTCCTGAATCATCCTGGTGCTGAAGTGACTCCGGCTCCCCCAATGGGCGCGTTTCATGCCAGAAATCAGCAGAATGCGCTGCAAACCGCCAGAGGAGGCTGCAAGTGGCCAGAAACGCAGGCGCCCACACTGAAACCATGCTCCTGCCTGGGGAGGGGCTGCGACAGGTCATAGGTCACTTTTTAGGAGGCAGTCATAACTTTGAATTGCCATTAAACAGTCACAAGTCAAGGACTACCTGCATGTCAGGCTACTTCCGACCCCAAGACACCCCAAGGCTTCACTGCTCCGGAGGGAGATTGGGGCAGGGCCCGAGCCCCCCGACCAGCCTCCCTCTCCTAGCTTCCTGCTCAGCAGCCCCCTTGCCCTTCCCTGGACAGCCAATCTCAGAGGGGCTGTGCCTCCCCCCACCCCACACCTTCATGCCGAAAGTGAAGATGGTGATGAAGATCTTCAGCAGGAGAGCCAGCATTAGCTGCCAAGTGGCTACATGGAGGCCTGGCCCAGCCGCCCGGTCGGGCAGGTCGTCCCCCTGTGTGCTGTTGGGGGCGCTGAGGTAGTCACAGAGCTGGGAGGAGTCCAGGAGGCTGCAGTCGTTGAAGAGCTCCGAGATCAACTCGCTGGTGCTCATGCGCGTGTACTTGTTGGGGAAGGCCAGCAGGGCCGTGAGAGCCGTCACCACCAGCACCTCCAGCACCGGGTAGCGGCCCAGCTTGGTGGTCTTACGCCGCCTGCACCAGGCAATGTTGCTGCGGATGAAGAAGGCCCCCCAGAGCCCCCCAAAGATGCCCAGCAGGATGAAAGGCGCCAGCTCCAGCAGGTGCCAGGGGCTGTGGAACTCCACGTAGAAGAGCACCAGGCGGCTGTTGCCGAAGGGGTTGATGGAGCGCAGGGTAAAGGCCGCCACCAGTGCAGCGAAGAAGGAGCGCCAGAGGGTCTTCAGTGGGAAGTAGTAGCTCACCTGCATCAGGGAGAGGGAAGGGGCCCGCTCAGCCACCCGCTCGCGCTCTGTGCAGGGCAGTCCTCGGGGGGGGGGACGGGGACGGGGGACTCCTTACCTCTTCCAGACTGAAAAGGACACCTCCAATGGGAGCGCCAAAGGCCACTGATACGCCGGCAGCCGCAGCAGCCGACAACACCTGCACGGAGAACAATCATCCTCAGTGCCCTGGTGGCCAAAGAGGCCAGGAACAGCCCCCAATTCTTATCCACCTCTCGGCAGCCTTGGAGCAAGATGCGGGCAGCTGGGGACTGTTCCTGGGTCCATGCCAGGCCTACGCTGAACGGTAGCCCACCCAGGAGCTTACTTCCCGGCGCTTGGCTTCATTCTTCCGGTACTTGGTGAAGAGGTGACAAAGGATGTTGCCACAGCAGCAGGCAACGTGAACCAGAGGACCCTCCTTGCCCAGGCTCAGGCCCGACGAAACGGCCAGCACCAGGGTGACCGTCTTGATCAGCAGGGTCCACTTGCCCAGGTAGCCTCGGATGATGAAGCCGCTGAGAATGGTTTTGATCTGGAAGGCAAAAGGCCTCTGTGGGAGGCAGCCTTGGGCCCATCGAGTCCCTCGGCCAACCCCAGGCGGGAGAGCAGCCCAGCCCTGGGAGCGAGGGGTGTCACGGGGAGTGGGGGCGGGGCCCAGCATCAGTCGCGAGCGGACTCACCTCTGGTATCCCCGAGCCACAGGCGTAGGGAGCAAAGCCGCGGACGAGCAAGACAGCCAGGAAGGAGAAGAGCAGCGCCCAGAGGACGTAGAGGAAGTAGTTCAGGACGTAGCCTGGGGCTCCCTGTCAGGGTGAGACGCGGGAGGGCAGCCCGTGAGGCTCGCAGGACCGACCTGCGGGGCTGGCCCGCTACCGCGTGAAACAGGTCCCCCCCCCCTGCAACGCGCACCCCCTCCTCTATGCCGGTCAGCAGCTGCGCCCAGGTCCTCCACTCGGGGCACTTGTCCCTGTCCTGGAAGGTGGTCTGGGGTGAGTTCCAGCAGCAATGCTCGTGGTTGTACCAGAAGCCGTTCAGGCAGACCCCCTCCTTCAGGTCCGTCATCCAGTGGGCAGTGATGTCAATCAGACCGGCCAGCGCCCCTGTGGGCAGAGAAGGTCGCCATAGAAGGGGAGGGACTTGACCGAGACCCCCACTCTGCCCAGCCGCTCTGGCCCCTCACCTGCCCACAAGCCGATGAGCAGCATCAACAGCCATCCTGAGAAAGCGTCACTGACGCTGTGCACCAAGGCCCAGGCAGACTCCTTGCTTTTATTGGCGATCTGGGGAGGGGGAGGCGTTTAGAGGCAGGCTTCCTCCCCCCACCCCTACGTGGAGCCTCTGTGTCTAGGATCAGGGACTCCCCAGGGTGGGGGCGGCCACATTCCCCTAGGCACAAGGCAGAGCAGAGCAGTGGCTGCCTTCTCCTCCCTCCCTTCGGCCCAGCACATTCCACCGGCCTCCTGAGCGCTTGTGACCAGAGCCAGGGAGAGATCAGCCTTGGGCCAGCTGTGCCCCTTGAAACAAAACCTTTGCCCACCCACCTTGCCAGCCATCCCACTGGCCACAGTCCCCACCCAGAGGAAGCCTGACTGACCTCTCGGTGCCGGTCGCGGTCCCGAGACTTCTCGCGCACCCAGTCGATGGTGTTGAAGTCTTCGTAGGTCCCCAGGCCCGGGAGCGGCTCCTGCAGGAAGTCCATCACCTGCCTGGGCCCATTCATCCCACCTCCGTTGTACGAGGAGAAACCTGCGGGGGGTCAGGTCAGATGCCACCTCGCTTTCCTTCCCGTCGCCACAGGACGGAATGCAAAGTCCCAGGAGAACAAAGGTGGCTCCGAGGAGCTGAGTTAATCTTTAAGCAGCTTCACAGGAGGGGGGGGGGGGGGGCAGTAAAAAGGCTACAGAAAAGCTCAGCCCCTGGCTGAACAATTTTGTTTGTTAAAATAAGTTCTGGCTGCTGAGAGCCCCTTGTCCCAAAGCTGCCTGCCAGATGCCAGTTTTCTTTTTCACTGCAGCCCACAGAGACTCTCAGAAGGTCCCAGGGGGTCTTCGAAGAAGAGCCTCAGGATCTCAGCACATTAACAGACACCAAGCCATGGCTTCCACCAGAGGTGACAGGACACCTGGCCCGTGTCGGTGCAGGCATTTTCATTTGCCCCATTTTTGCCAAAACCCGGTCCCTCTCTAAAGGGCAGAAACGGTGATCGGGCTGGATGGACAGGTGGCCTTTCTTCCTTGGGTGCAGAAAACCTGTTCCCATGTCAGGTGGGATCAGGGATCAGTGGATTCCTACACAGGATCAGAGCCAAACTCAGCCACCAGGTTTCTGCTGCCAGTGCGCCAGGCAAGGTCTGAAAGCTCACCCTTTGTTGTCTTAATGTCCAGCGGAAAGCCTCTCTCCGCTTGTTCATAAAATCTGGGGAATTCCCAATAGTTTGGGATCATCTAGTGAGGAAAGCCGAGGAGCCGGTGTGGCCTCCTGTTCCTCTTTCAGTGCAATATTCTGGGTGGCTTTGGGGAAACTGGGAGCGCACACAAACGCCCTCGTGGCTTGGGATGAGCAAAGCTGTTGACAGCCTTGGTGCTAACCACAGTGGCATAATGTGGGAAAGCTCTACTGCCATAAACATCACCAAATCTTCAGGTGCAGCTAAAAGGTCCCAGCATAGACGCCAATTTGGTGACCTCCAGCTTAAAAGTCTGCCCAAGGGACAGGAACACCCTCCCCAACCTTTCCTGTTCAGGCAGGCGTGTGGCTGCATCCCCTGGGGCTCTGTTCTACTTGGTCAGCATTCAATGTGGACCGCAAAGGTTTCCTCAACGGCCAGTCTCTCCTCTGCTCCGCACAGCAACTGTGCCTTGGCTGAGCCAGGGGAGCCGCGTGGCATCAGGGGAAGCATCGCCAGCTGGCTCAGGTTACCTTCCGCCATCTCTCTGTCCAGAGGAGGGACGTCATCTGCCATGGAGAAATCCAGCATTCCTCCTGCCACCTCAACCAGGTCTTCATCGCTGCTGCTGCCGCCCTGGAAACTCCCATGCCTGAAACCCGTATGATTCATGGCCAGAGGGCACCACACCTGCGACGAGAAGCGGGGTCACTTCTGCCAAGGCGGCCCCAAGCCTCGCACCGCTGGATCCGGCCCCTGGCCCACCTCGCCCAGCAGCCGGTTCTCTCACCAACTGTCCCAGGAAACCCGCGGGTCCCCCGGCAGCCGGCCCTCAGAGACAGTCCCACTGCCAGCAAGGCCCAGGACTCCCCTTCATCGGCCCGGCCCCCGTTGAAAGTCAGCAGTGCTGGGCTCCAGCCAGCGGAAGCGCAGGCTGAGCAAGGAGCCCAAAGAATCTTTCCCTGGGTGGCCTCCATTTGGTTATTTGGGCACTTCAGCCACACCGGGAACCATCACCTCCTCTCTCATTGGCCTCCTTTCTAGACTCCGCACCCAAAGGGGGGACTTCCAAGACACCTGAGAAATCTCCACCAAAAATCCCCCCCCCCCCCGCTGCATTCG
>JANHFL010007541.1:6668-25125 GCA_032468155.1 Oxyrhabdium leporinum
CGAGTCCTCGGAATGGGGCGGTATAAAAGTTTAAAGAAATAAATAAATAATAAATAGCACTCTTGCAGCGTGGGATTACTTTTCCAGTACAATCTCTTTCTCTCTCTCTCTCTTACACACACACAAGCACACGCACACACATATATGCATATTGATGCAGTTTCTTGGTTAGCTATGCCTAATTGAAAGCTTTAGTTTGTTGTAGAGCCAGTTGCTATCAACATTTCAGATATTTGCATAAGTATGTGACAGTGTAAAGTTCCTGAAAGATTTATATCAGGTTGGTTTTGGCTTAGTGCCTGTAATTCAGAGAGAACTGCCAGGCAGCAGACAATATGTGAACATTTTCAACTTCCTAAAGTCCAATAGAGTAAAAAGTAATGGGATTACTTAAGAAAACAATCAAATTGTGTTTTAAGAAAGCACAAAGAGAACTGTATTTTACCTTAAAATCTCTTCATTTTGATGTCTGCGAAAAGCACACTGGGAAATAATCAACAACTATCCTTTGTCTTTGGCTGAATTTTTAAAGAAACATTTAATTCACAGATGACCCGGAGGTAGGGATTTATTGATTAATCTCAACCACACTAAATCTTGCCCTTTGCTGGAGATCTACAAATGCACCATTTTGAACAAGCTGATCGCAAAGGACCTGGATTGGAATTTAGGCATACCTCTTGCTGATGAATAAATGATAAAGGAGAGGCAAAAAATGTTGGATTTTATTCATAATATCTTAGAATATAAAGTGCCAAACTGCAGCTGTATCCTTCTGTTGGGATTGTTTAACTATATTTGTGATCACACCCAGAATAATGAGACCAGACCCCTGCTATTGGATCAGATTTTTATATCACTTTAACATAACAAGATCATAAACAATCCTAGCACTCCGTGTGATATATAACTATGAATGGCTGAGCTGTTCTATGACTCGCTTTCCTTTGAGCGATAGCGAGTTAAGAAGACTTACTAACTGTAGCTACATCTCTGTGCTATGTAATCATCTGCCCTGTCCTTTCTTTAGGACAGGGTCTGCCTATTCCATCTTTTGGCAAATCTGCTGTCATATTGTTTCTCCCTGTGCAAGATAACTCTTCTTATTTTGTTCTGTTAAAGTGATATAAAATTCTGATCCAATGACTCAGGTCTGGTCTCATTATTCTGGATGTGATCACAGATATAGTTACACAACCCCAACAGAAGGATCCAGCTCCACGTTGGTACTTTGTATTCTTAGCAGCATCTGGCTAACTTTGAGTTAGTCAAAAGTTAAGTAGATACTTGGGTGGAGATAGCAATAGCACTTACTTATATACCGCTTCACAGTGCTTTTACAGCCCTCTCTGTAATATACAGAGTTAGCATATTTCCCCCAACAACCTGGCTCCTCATGTTACCCACCTCGGAATGGATGGAAGGCTGAGTCAACCTTGAGCCTGGTGAGATTCGAACTGCCAAATTGCAGGCAGCCGACAGGCAGCAGAAGTAGCCTGCAGTACTGCACTCTAACCACTGTGCCACCGTGGCTCTGAGTACTAAGATATAAACCAGACTAGGCAGTGGAGAAGCATCCAAGAAAATGACAAACCACTATAGAGATTTATTCACAAAGTCAAAGGAGTTAAACTTTACTCAACAGAGACTTTGCTTTTTTATCTTAAATTTCAGCCCAACTCCAAAGCTGGATCTTAAAGTGCTCCTTGGTTCTCTATGTTGTGGTCCACATTGGCCTACGCCTATGTCTCAGCTGTACCAAAATATGATGAGATTGCATGGAAAGCCCAATAAAATTGTTCAATGATCAAAATAAATAAAACCAGTAATGAATTACTAGCCATTAACTGGGAGTACAAAGGAAATAAACAATGGAATATAGAAATATTATCCCACTGAAACTTTTGGCTTAGTTTCTACCAGGAATTAACTGGGACCTTCCTGGATGAAATCATAAATTGAGACTAACAAACCATTAAATGAAAATTCATAAAGCTAAGTGAGAACATGCACAAGGCATTAAGTGTCAAGGCTTTTAATTAGTGTAAACGAATATTTAGGGATTTGCAATGGTGCATAAATTGGGTAGCAAATTGCAGCTAAAACAGTGTAAAGAGCCACTGGGAACTAAGTGCTGGGTTGATTGTTTATTAAGATCTATAGAAAGATCTTTTGTCATAAAAATCAAAGTAGATTATTACAACCAGGGACTTTTATAATGCAGAGAGACAGACATAAACACCCCAACAGGGTTCCTAAACATACTTTTAGCCTGTGGTGGTGACTTGCTGATTCTCTCCTTCAGAATTGAATTCCTTTTCACATGATCCGTCCACTTCTTAGCTTTTCCTTTAAGATACATCAGTGAAAAATTTTATTAGCAATGGAGCTATTGCAGGTGATGCATGGTTTCCAGAACTGAGCTACAAAAATCTGGATGACCAGTAGTTAGTAGTGGAAATACTGAAACTCAAGTGGACATCTGTCTTTTGGTACACTGGATCTGCTACTCTAGGAAAAGGAAGCAGGATAAAATAACTGAAAATAATATTTTTCCCAGTCGTCTCTCTCTCTTGCCCACTTTTTTTTTTTGAGATTGGCAATTTCATAACTTTCAGTGGTGGTCTACAGAAGGAGGGAAGCAAGACAGGACCACTGTAATAGTAGCAGTAGTAATGATACAGTCCTGAATCTGGACAACCTATGAAATCATGAGCCCTGGACCACTATTGAACTGAGCAGAAGCCCACTCTTAGTAGAACCACTCTGACTAGATTTCCATCAGTGATGGGCTAAATCCATGAAGATAAATGTATCTGAATGGTCTTGTTGTCCTTACAATTAAGCAGCTATTTCAATCTCTGTTTTTAACTCTCCTGGGTTTTAGAGTCTTCGTTGTCTTAGAATCTGACCTGGTGCAATTCAATAACACAGCGAGAACATGTTGATATGATGGAAAGAAGAACTGGTTACAATTTCAGGACATCTCCTCGGGACATAGTACATATCATCCCGATTCAACAAGCCAGTGCCTTGCATAAAACCTGGATTAAAGAAGGCATCCTCACTTGTGTTGCAGAACAGGTGTCACAAGCCTGTTTTTGTGGATCATCTCTTGGACATCAAGAAGGAATTAATAAGATGCAAATCCATCACCAATTTCCTAAGAGAAAGTAATGAAGTATGCAATTACTATAGAATAAACCTACGCAGGATTGAAATAGAAGAGAATAGTTGCAGCTCAGGGTTGAACTATGGAGTCCTTGGTGCTCTCTGACCTTGGTTGTTTTCTTGCAGTTGTTTCATTACCCAACTAGGTAACATCATCTATGCTAGAAGGGAGTGGAGTTTGAGCTCTGCTTAGATTATGGTAGTTTGCCCTATCAGTGTCGGTGGGAATGTTCTTGGTGGTCCCTTTGCTAGGCTGTTGTTTACACCAAGATTAACACTAGACCAACAATCAAACAATACAGAACACCCCAATCAAGGAACTACCAACTCTAACGAGCAAGCTAATGGTAAACAACAGCCTACTCAAGCAACCACCAAGAAGAAGAAAAAAATAACACTCTCATGACACTGACTGGTCAAACCATTTGTATATAAACAGAGAGCAAACCTCACTCCCTTTTAGCACTGATGATGTTACCTAGTTTTGTAGTATTCTGGAAAATTAAATTGGCAATTCTTGGCTACTCTTCTAATGCTACTGCCATGTCTCTGATATCTGAAAAAAAGAGAGGACTGTGAACATCATGTAACTGATATTTTTTTTAAAAAGCCCTATTCCTTTAAGGAATGTCCTTCAGACCGATTTCTTCAGGGATCAGTAACTGCTCCTCTGAAATTGTCCAACCCAGTCCTGCGGAATTAATTAGAGGGAAGGAATGCCACTTGAAAAACAGAAGTTGTTATGAGTAAAATCTGTGTCTTAAGTTGGGAATATCTAATAGTAGACAAATGAACCTTGGAAGGAATGATGGGTTCTCAAGGCTTTAAAGCATCACACTTCAGCTGGCTCATGTAGTATATTTTAACATTGTTTGAATCCTTCCCAGGGACCCATTTGGGGCAGGGCTCGGCCTCAAGTGTTTCTCTGGAATTCTTCCAGCCGTCAGAATTTTAGGATGGAAATGAGATAAAGAGGAAATTAGTTTTTAGTTATATCATCTGCTAATTAAATATCAATTATATATCACTCAAGGCGGATCACACTTTGCATAAAATGAAATCTCCTTGTAGGGCACTGTTGTCTCATGCCCAAAGCACTGGGAAAAAAAAATTAAATACCAAGACAATTTGAGAATTAACAAAATTAGCAGGTTGCTTTTGTGAATGTTTTTCCTTAAGTCTATTATCGGTTAACAAAACAGTTGTGCTGTTTAGCATTTATGGAGAAAACAAGAATATAATCCTGTTCCTGGCAAAAGCATGCAGTCTGTCTTGAAAAGAAAAAGAAAGAAAGAAAGCAATTCCTAGCAAAACAAAAGAAAACAAAAAGCATTTGCAAGACACGATTATTTTTTGTTAATTTTGAATTGCCTTTAGGTTTAACACTGAATTTTAGGCATGGTGGCTTTTTCTGACACTTGGCTGAGCAGAAGAGCCTGGAGCACAAGAACGTGAGAAGTTACAAAATGAACACGGCCATACTAAAGAGAAAAAGACACGGCACATTTGTTATGCTAACACTACTCAGTCCTTTGAGCATTCGTCATAATAACTGTATGCGGTTTTCTATCCGTGCGTTTCACTTTCTACCAATCAAAGCCGCAATCTAAGACATTCACTAGAGGGCAGCAATGAGACAGAGATACTATAACCCTCAATTCTTTGCTGCCATTCAGTGGTCACTCATAGCTTCACAACCAGTGCATAATAACCCTAGTGCGGGGTGTGTGTGTGTCAAACTCACAGCCCACAGGCCGGATGCAGTGTGGTCACACGGTGGCCACACCCACGCCCGGTTTAGCGAAGAGGAAAAAGTCACGATATGTCACGTGACGACGCCGTGACGACACGAGTTTGACACCCCTGTCCTAGTGGGTATCTAAGTAACAGTTGTTACTTAGTTACAATATTTACCTGAGAGATCCCTTTTATGAATGCATCCTATGTCAATGTATTTTTTCCACTCTTTTTTGTCCACTGGAGTTAATAGTCCACACCAAAAACAACCCTTGAGATGATATATGAGCAAATTTGCTACCAATAAAAAAGAGTATTTGTAGCTCAGGGTTGACATGAAGGGTCCTTGGTGCTCTCTGAGCTGCTTCCTTTCTTGCAGACATTTCACTACCTGACTAGGTAACATCATGAATGCTAGATGATGATACGACTTAGCTCAGTAATGAAGCATCTACAAGGAAACAACTAAGCTCAGAATGCACTAAGGACCCTACAGGTAATTTGCATTCCTGTCTTGAATGAAAAGTATCAGCTCCTCTTTTCAAACCAGAATTTTAACTTAAAATTTAAAAACCTGGTCATTTGCCCAAGCTCTCTCTTAATGTATTTATTTAATCAGTATTATTATTTAATTAATTGTTGGTTGTAAGTTTCTACTTTATTTTTATTTGCCTAACAGCTGAATGATTCACTTAACAACTGCAGTGATTTGTTTAACAAATGTGGCACAAACATTCATAAAATTTGATGTGACTCATTTAACAACTATCATGTCTTGGGTGCTTTCAGTCTGCTCAATTCTGTTGTAATCTTGTCACATAAGAACTATAAAGCTCTGAATGTGTGTTTTTTCTTAAAGTGACTGTCAGGACTCTGTGGAATATATGTAATTTTATTAGAAGAAAAATCACGTTTTGTGTGCCCACGAGAGGGGGCAAATGCATATTTTCTTGACTGCTTGTTATCATCTGTTTAATTTCTTAATAGGCTGGCACAGATAAAGACAGGCTTCTTGCCAAACGAAGATGAGACTTAGCCCCACCTCATTTTCGTCCTCTGTGCTTATGTTTTTGCTGCTCATATTGTACGTATTGGGTGAGAAAAAGGTGAACATTCCAAGGCTTTTGATAAATACGAGCTTTTTGTGAAAGGCAGAGGAGGGGAATGCAGCCTTTGATGCATTCGTTTTTTTTGTTTTTTTTAAAAAAAGTCTGTTTACATTATTTCCTTGTACCCTTCACAACCTCCCATGCTGTTGAGTTCAGGAACTGAGTGTCATAAGCAATCTGCAGTTCATGGACATTTTCTTTACAGGGACTCTTCAATTTACAATCATTCTTTTTGCAACCATTTGAAGTCCCAAAGGCACTGGAAAAAAGGGGGATTTACAACTGGTGGTCACAACCATCAGAGCATACTCATGGCCACGTAATCAAAATTTGGGCGCCTGGCAATGGCCATGTATTTGTGACGATTTTACTGACCAGGATCGTGAGATCACCATCTGCAACTTTCCCAGCCAGCTTCTGACTAGCAACGTCAATGGGGGAAGCCAAATTTGCTTAACGACTTCATGGTTCACTTAATTGTAGTTAATTGCTTAACAACGGTGGCAAAAAGATCATAAGATGACTCATTTAACAGCTGCTTTGCTTGCAATGGAAATTCGAGCCCTCATTGTGGACAGAAGTCAAGAATTCCAATAAAGCAATCGCACTTAGACTTATATACCGCTTCACAGTGCTTTACTGCCCTCACTGAGTGGTTTTCAGAGCCAGCATATTGACCCCAACAATCTGGTTCCTCGTTTTACCAACCTCAGAAAGATGGAAGGCTGAATCAACCTTGAGCTGGTGAGAATCGAACTTCTTGCAGCCGGCAATCAACAGAAGTAGCCTGCAGTACTGCATTCTAACCACTGCGCCACCACAGCTCAGGGCTGAATATTTAATTTAATATGCAGGAGAATAGGGATGAAATGAGGGGTCCTTAGTACTCTCTGAGCTTTGTTTTCTTGCAGACATTTCATTGCACAAACTAAGTAACATCATTAGTGCTAACGATGAAAATATCTAGTTTGGGTCGTGAAACATCTGCAAGAAAACAAGCAAGCTCAGAGAGAACCAAGGAGGTTCCCTCAAGGCAAGAACCACCTGTATACAGAAATTCATTCACAAATGTTCTTTCATGATTTTCATTAAAACATCTTCATTTCTTCCTCTTGGTTTCATTACAAGAACCGTGTCTCTTAGTGCACTGGTTGCCCCTTCGTTGGGGAAAAGAAATTCTGCTCTGAAATGCTGATCTCACAGCAAGCCAAATGAGGTACGGCCTCACAATTATCACTCGCAGTTTGGAATAACACTCTTGAATTTTATTAACCGTATGTGGAAAGAGCTCACTAAGCAGCCTGCTTTGCTTGTGAAAAAAAAGAAAAATTACGAGAACACAATTGGGAAAGAGTATTTCTGGATGATAATGAGATGCAAAATAAAGACACTTGGTGTGGTTCTTTACTGTGCCAATAATAACTTTGCAATAACACTTTGCAATTTAACTAGTGTCTCCCAGACAGGCCTTTTAAAAATGCTTTGCAAATACTAATTAATTCAAGTTTATAACATCACAGTAATTGTTGAAGCAGATGAATATATTAAACAACTGAATAGAGGCCTTTATTCTCAGTAAATTGAAAGATCTGATAACTGGTCTTCCTGAAATACGAGACAAGAAGCACTGCAGAAATGAGTGGCATTAAAACATAAAATGTCTAATTTTTGCCTTATTTTAACCTCCCTCTTGGGAGTCTTTCCGAACCTGTCCTCATTCTGCAGAAATGTATTTACTTTTAATTGATATGAGAATGCAAGGTGTTGCATAGTGGCTGATTATAATGTTCAGATTGTACGATATTAATATCGGGCACCGAAATCAGACAGATAAAGTCTTCATCTTAAAAGATTTATTACTTCGTCACATGATGAGAATCTCTGGTTTAGATTGTCGTTTGAAAATGTTGACTGAAACGAATGAGTCCAAGTTAAGGACTGTACAAATTCAAGGAGGAAATACTTTTCAGGGAATATTAGCCACAGCAATTCACCTACTTTTTTTATGCTGAAGATCAGTGCAACCCATATAAAATGTAGCTAGTGAAAAACACTTTCGTATTTCCAATCATTTTGCTTTCAGTTCACAGTGTTGGAATCATTTAATTAGTTTGTTTATTTTGTTGGGTTTTTTCCCCCCTTTCTGATTGCATTAGGAAATCAAGATTTCTGCATGGAACTGTTGCGCTCTCTATCCACATGTTGTGAGATTCTCAGACTTTCCATTAGTCCTCAAATTTATCAGAACAAGATGAGAAATTTACCGGTTCTCTTCCAGAGCCAAGGAGATGCCAGCCTTCAGACAGAAGGGATAATTGGTCCTGGTTTCATAGGGAAATTAAAACTAATTTGAAATTATGAATCACTTTACATTTATTTAGGTTGAATTCCTATATGACAATAAACCATTGAATGACAGTCACAAGCTGATTTTTTTTTTCTTTTAATGATTCATCACTCCTTACCTTCTAGTTATTACCAAAATAACAAGGCATGAAATATCATCCCTTGCCTGCTGGCTATTCTGGACCTAGAGCTGAACATGGAAGGAAATTAAATACTGGGTTAGCTAAATCTCTGGTCTTATCTAACATACCAGTTTTTATGATCATACCCAAGAAGCAGTTTACCTAATGGAAACAGAGAAAAATATCATGATCTTGGCCAGAGGTAAACAGATATAAGCGGGGATGATATAAATAGAGAATAACACATGCGTGCTCAACGTGGATGTTACATATTCTTTGGATAGAGCCATCGGTAAATCAAGGAAAATTGTCGATGGTGTGTCAATATTTTTGTTCCATCGGTAAACCACAGGCAAGTTGAAACTCCTAGGGTTATGGAAAGGTTTGATGGTGTTTATCCGTTTGCATTTCAGTGAAACAATATGAAGGTGAGGCTGGCATTCAGCAGGTCCTCTGAGTCAGTGTGTTGGGAGGCAGAGTAGTTCAGTTAGTCCCCTGGTTGTAGCACCACAATGAATAACAGTATTTGAGGCAAAAAGAAACAAATCACCCAGGTTTTTGCAGGGGCAAGGTGGGCTACCCTAGTAAAAGCTGTGATGGAAACAGCTTCTTGAGGCTAGACAGGAATCTTAAACAATCGGGGTCAGGCTGAAGGGCAGGCGGTAAAGAAGTGTAAGATGGCTGGGTGTTGAACCAGTCAAATAAACATGATTGGTTGGCTAGCCAAGTTTAGGTCAACTGTAGTTTGAACTTATTTGAACAACAGCAGCATAGTAAGGAAAGAGAGAATGATATTGATAACCAAACTTTGCATATTCTGAAAGAAAAACAGATAATCCTCTCTTGTAACTTAGCCAGTCTCTGATGATAAAGAGCAAGAAAGGAGGATCTATGGCCATACTAAACCTTTGGCTGTTACCCATCAGCCACGTTGAGTGAGAATGTTATGAATAAGAGTTTAGCAACCACTTTTCCTCCTCTTTATCTCCATCTTTCCATTCCCCCTTGCAGTAAATATAGTAGACTTAGAAGCCCTATGTCAGGGTTCCATCGAAGTTTCAACAAACCCCTCAGCACTCAGATAGTAATTAATCCAAACTAGAGTTTATTGAAGAAACCATGTTGGCACATCTGGGAAAAACCTGAATCTGAAAAGCCAGGTTTTTCCCCACCCAAAAGAATTCAAATATCCACCTCTTTACCATCATCATACATCACATTTCCCAATCAAAGTTCATACCCATCATCCCTCATCCATCTTGTCACTCCTCTTCCAGATGCTAACTAGGATGGCCACAAACATTTACCAAGAATGTTGTTATGTCTAAATTATCTTCTAACTACATGAGAAAGTAAAACCCCTTTTTTTCCCATACACTTTATTGTGGCAGCTTGCAGAGGCCTCGCAATTATGGCTTCCAAAGCTGACACCCGCCAATTCTTATGTTAGTGAGGCAGGTGTCGGTTGCGGCTGGGCCGGGCCAGTGTCTCAGGGCGGAGGGCAGGTTGCAATTGAGGCACACCCACCACCAGCAAGGGCCAGAAGAAGCTCCAGCAAGAGTGAGGCGCCTGAGAATCAGCCCCGGCCGCTTCTCCATCCCTCGCCGTCACCCTTACCTTTTCAGGCCAGGCGAGGGAGGGAAGAGCGAGGGACGGGGCGAGCCAGTGATGGGACAGGGAGCCACAGCAGAGGGCACAAAGAGCCGCATGTGGCTCCGGAGCCGTGGGTTGCCGACACCTGAGCTAAGATATTAATGGTCTATCCTTGTAAAATTCTGAAAGGGTTATGGCCCCAAAATAATGCTCTGGCTTAAAAACCAGGGAGTGTATATTCCAATTCTGAAGTTTCAGAGCCATTTCTTGTTGAAAAACCTTACTGATGGCCATTACCTTCACATGCTGATTTTCAAAACTCACGGTCCTGTGCTCAAGGGTGTTCTCCAACCTTATTACTGGATTACAGCAATAGTGTCAAAGGTTATTTCTTGTTTTCATTGAAATTAGCTCCCATCATTTGCTGTAGATTGAGTCACTGTTAGAAAAATCATGAGCTAAAATGGATGCTCTGTAGCTGTAAAAGGCTACCAGACCAGAACCTTTGAATTCAGATTCATTGACAACCTCTGTATGTCCTTGAAACAAACAGCCCTTGGTTACAGAATGTTCATGCCATTAAGCCTGCTGTGTTATGCCATTTATCTATGGAGTTCAGTCATGTTCCAGAGAGGGTCATGTCTAATTCTAGATGAAGTATTACCAACTTTATTACTTTTAATATTCCTCTAGCAGATACGTGCAAGCAGATACGTGTGTAGTATTATACACTGTTTGTACATTGTTTGTCAAACTATTTTTAAAGCGCTAATATGCTTCTTTTACTTGGTCCTGTTAAAGCTGTTAAAATAAAAATATTGAGTATACACATTTTGATTGTATTGTATGTCATAGGCTGTTATCCTAGAGACTTCTTCCTTTATATTTTATATTTTTGTGGTACATTACTGTTTGCTGATTTTTGGTCTATGCACTGCATATAGAAGTTACTAGAAGTTAAATATTCTTCTTTTGAAGTCTCCTTTGGCTAAACAATCCTGCAAAGAATAGTTCCTCCTACTAGCTAGGCCTTAAGAGTCTTCTATTATTTAGACTTACTTTTGTATGATACCTTCTTCCATTGTAGGTAAATAGAACAATGGATTCACTGTAAACATCCTTTTTCTGTAGGAGACCAGATATTTTCCCAAGTGAAAGATTGCCAGCAGTCTAATCTGCAGCTTTGCCCTTGTTTATATTTTATTTTCCCTCAAAAGAGTGAACTTTTATGAACCTTAGCTAATGGGTCTGAAGGTGAGTTGGGCTGGTTAGCAAAATGAATAGGAAGATTAATCTGATGTGGGATAACTTCTCTTCATTATATGTTTACATGAATGTCATTTTACTTATATTCTGTTTCTGATAAGTCCGTAAAAGCTGCTAGTTGTGCTTGCTATGGTAGGTTACTCTAAATCCGGGGTGTCAAACTCACGTCACGGCGGTGTCACGTGACGTATTGGGACTTTTTTCCCCTTCGTGAAACTGGGCATGGGTGTGGCCAGCACGTGACGCATCCGGCCTACAGGCCAGGAGTTCGACAGCCCTGCTCTAAATGTTACTAGCAGATAGGTGAAACTATTTATAGGGCTGTCTGTTCTCTTACTAACCTTGAATTTGAACCACTAGTCTCAATGTAGCTACAGTTGCTTTGATTTTCCTGTTTACTAATTATGCTCACTAATTTGCTTTTGTTAGAGGTGTTTGCTCATTATTTTCTGGAGGGAGAGGTTTTATCTATATGGGTCCATTCATTAATAAGCAGGACTTGAGTGTCCATATTTTTTATTTGGTGTGTATATTTACTTTGCATAGGTCTAGCTTGTGTTGAGGACATTGTTAGTCATCCTTAAAGAAAACATCAGAAAATTATTTGCTAAAATTCATCTCAGTAAATAATTATAAATTGAAGAAATAGCATTCTTAATTGTATGGTTAATTTGTTTTTCAGGAACTCTTAGATAAGTACCTTATTGTTAATGCCACACAACCAGAAAGTAAAGTCTTCTATTTGAAAATGAAAGGCGATTACTACAGATACCTTTCAGAGGTGGCATCTGGTGACAACAAGCAAAGTAAGTGACATGTCTTATATGGTAGAGTATCTTTTATGATGTTTTACAGGAACTATAGATAACATTTTAAAGGTTTGTTCCAACATTTCTAATTACAAATTGATTCAGGATTGTCAAAATATAGGAAAGAAGTGACTTTCATTGCATTTATGCCCTCCAAGTCAACCAGTGGTCCCAGTGCAAGGAGAGTTGAGATTTGACCATAAGAGAAGATGTGAATGTTCTACTTAGTTCTACTTCAAATGTTCAAATGTTAAAAAATGTGTGGGAAGCAGAAAGCATGAGTCACTTGTTGTTCTTGTTCTCCACATTTTAACCCTGTAAAGGCACAGATGTATGGAATGAAATGTGTTTGCTCTATGTATTTATAGAAACCTAATTTTTCATGTACCTTAACATCTTGGAATGAAGTGGGTTGTGCATATGTTAGTTTAACGTGTAGGGATGTTCTTTTCACTAAGTTATTGATATTTTACTGTATATCAAGGGGGCTGGAACCGGAATCCAGTAGTGCTGTTCCAGATATCCCAGCTAAAGATAGGCAGAAACTTAGGTTAATTCCCTCCATCTTCCTCCACCCATTTTTTTTATACCATTGTGAAAAGATCTATTAGGCCACTATAGGTAGTCCTTGACAGTTCAGCAACTGTTTGAAATTAAGACAGCATTGAATGAATGGTGGTTATGACTGGTTCTTGGGACTCCAGCCATCCCAACACCCCCTGCGGTCATGTGATCACAATCTGGATACTTGACAACCTGTTTGCAATCAGTTGCCAAGCACCACACCATCACACGATCACCATTTGCAATCTTTCCTGCCAGCTTCCCCAGAAAGTCAAAGTAGAAGCCGGCAAGGAAGATTGCAAGTGACTGGGCTAAGTCTCCCCACCCATGTACCTTCCCCCCAGCTCAACTGCACTTGGTCCACATGGCATCTTGCTCATCTTCCCTGACCCACACAGTGCCTCTTGCACATTCTTGACCCTCCCCCCTTATCCCCACCCCCTTGGTTCTTCCCCTACCTGCTGCCAGCCACCTACCTGCTTGTGGGCCTGGGGCTTGTGACTTCTTGATGGGTTCCCCATTGACTTTGATTTGGGGAGACAGCAGGAAGTTGCCTTGCCTCACCTAATAACTGTGAGATTCAGTTAATGACAGCAAGTGGTACTGCAGTGACTTCTGTCGCTAAGCAAATGGGACTCATTTTATGAACACATCACTTAGTGACAGAAATTCTGGTCCCAGTTGCTGTTGTAAGTTTAGGGCTGCCTATATACAAATAGTATACAGTCTGTAGATATTTTTCTGTTTTCCCATTTTCAAATCCTTTGCAACTCTGCGTGTGTCAAATCAAATATAATCTTTAGGTATTCTCATATTGATTGACACTTCTTTCCCTACAGTATTTTTTAAAATAGATTTTAAGTTTGTGATGACAAAATTGGGAACATTTAAATTCCCAGATCATATTGTAGAAAGATTAATTTGTTTAGGTCATGTTAATTCAGGCTTTAAGTCTTCAGATTTTAAAATCGAACAAACTTTTTAGTCGCTTGTCACAAGTTATGCCTTGCTTGCTCTCTCTAAACCAAAACCCTCATTATCTCTTCCTCAACACATATAATGCCCATGGAATATAAACAGGTCTCCTAATCTAGCTTCTAATTCCCATAATTACCACCCCTTTGCTGCCTACTAGAACAAACAATTTTTCCATAAAATAGAAACTGCTGCAAGACTTTTTATTTGATGAAAGGCTACAAGCCCTGTGATGTGCTTTGTAATGTGCTTTAACACATTGATACAAGCCCCATCTATTTTTAATTCCCTTACCAGCTATTTGAAGAATAACAGTTTCTTGAAACAGAGTTCCACAGCCTTTCTGGCTTTGCGGACTGGGGGGGTGGGAGAGGAGGAGGAGGAGACGGTTCCACGTGAGCAGCGGGTAAGCATGCACACGCAGCTCCATTTGTGTGAGCGGCTGGCACATGTGCTCGCCTGCCACTTAATGCGGCCCGGTTCTGAACAGCTCCAGGCCCGGTAGTGAAGTAGCCCAGAGAATAGGCACAAGCTTTGTGGTTCTCTTGGTCAAAACCTTACAGAAAGGTTGGTGACACAAGTAGTAACTCTGCTGCAGCTCTGTGCAGAGAAAGTGCAGGTAGTTCTTGATTTACAATCACAGTTGGGACCAGAAATTCCATCGCTAAGCAAGGCATTTGTTAAGTGAGTCATGTCTGATTTTTTATTTTTATTTTTTATTTATTTTTTGCTGCAATTGTTAAGCAAATCACGGTGGTTGCTAAGCAAATCTAGCTTCTGTTATTGATTTTGCTTTGGGTTTGAGGCTGTCTGGGGAGGTTGCAAATGGTAATCGCATCACCCAGGAATGCTGCAACCTTTGAAAATACCCGAATTTTGATTGAATGCAGGATTGCTGTAACAGCTATATATGTGTGAGGACCAGTCGTAAGTCACTTTTTCAGTGCTGTTGTAACTTTGAATGGTTTCTAAACCAATGGTTATAAGTCACCTGTAGTGGTGAAATGAGAAGAAAGGAGCAGAGTACTTATTGTCAGCAGCAACTCACCAAAATAGTTCCAGCTGAGACCCAGGGCATACCTGCAAAGGTGGAGCCAAAACATAAGGCTCCAAACCCAACGAAATCCATACCCTCCTTATAGGGGGCCGCGGTGGCTCACATAATAAGACGCTGGTCTGCACACCGCTGAGGTTGGCAGCTTGGCGATTTTAATTCCCATGAGCGAGTAAACCACGCAGGGACAAGAAAGGAGCCTCCCCCAAATGCCTACCGGCATTCATGCGTCCCGCGGGTAAAGAGAACACCGCCTGGAAAAATTCCCTTTCACAGAGGCAGCCAGCAACCTCGGTGATCCCTGGCTAATACGTGCCATACGATCAATCAATCAATCAATCAGTCAATAAATAAATAAATAAATAAATAAATAACCATCCTTCTGTGGTGGTGGCGCCCTCCAGGCCTACAATTTCAGTCTATGTACCTGTGGGGATTGTATTTGAATGTAGCGCTACTGTTGCCTTTAATTTGTGGCCTAGTTTTATAATAAAATCTCACCTTGGCTGTGTATTTTGCATCCTTTAACTGAGCAGGTGACAACACCTGGCAGAACATAACTAAGCTTAGCAGTTAAGCAACTTGGGCCTGGCTGATACTTGGATGGGAATTTTAAAGTACTCTTTCCCAGGAACATTTATTTTTGGATGTACTAAAAATATAACAAACAAATTTGTTTGCTTTTCTGTACTAAAATAATTGTGAAAGAACATTCAGTTTAAGTGCTCAAGATTTTCATTATTTGTTTCTTGATTGCTCATATGAAGAATTAAAATATACTTATCTTTCTTCATAGCAACAGTAGAAAATTCTCAACAGGCATATCAAGAAGCATTTGAAATCAGCAAGAAGGAGATGCAGCCAACACATCCTATTCGGCTTGGTCTGGCACTTAATTTCTCTGTGTTCTACTATGAAATATTAAACTCACCTGAGAAAGCCTGTAGTCTGGCAAAGACAGTAAGGACTTAATTTTATTAAAAACTAGTGGATGGGGAAGTATAGGACGTGCGCATTAAGGCGAACATAAGTTTATGTTAAATTAATATTTGAGAATTATTATCCTCTAATGTATTTAATGAAATGTTATTAAGCTAAAATAGCTAGCTGGATGCTGGAAATAGTCTCTAGGCAACAATAACTTAAAATGTATATACTTCCACAGCATTCCAATGTTAGTAGGAAAAAGGAAGAGATGACTTTAATTTAGATCCAGTTACATAATCTACAATTTAGATTTATACCCAACTCAACATTAATTCTAAACATATGGATAGAAAACAAATACCTTTACTTTTTGTTTTATTTTTAGCTATTGTAATAGAGGAACAGACATAACCAAAACAGGCAGTGCATGTCAGAAGGGCATGCCCATACCTATTCCAGAGCCTGAGGGAAAAAGAGTTTTCTGATTGTTAAACAGGATAGATAAGAGCATTCAGCTCTGAAGCACCCTGAAATCAAGGTCTTTGTGCTGGTTCTCTTCTCACCTGTCAGCATTGGCTGGAATTGGCCATGGAGAAAGGAGAACCACCTCAATACTGGCCTTGAACTAACTCTTAAGCTGCACCTAACGCTGTCACACCAAAACAGCATCTTAGGTCCACCATTACCAATCCAATGGAGTTTAACAGTTTAGGCTGGGAAGTGGAGCAGGAAAGCCATCGTAGCAATGATAAACCCAGCTGTTCCCCAGAGCCCAATTTCAACCTTGTAAGTAGTATTTCCCATTTAGCTAGCTCTAATTAGACTTTAAAGTGGTTCGTGTTTCTTAATTGGAAATGGCAGAAAAAAACAAGTCAAATAATGCTTGCATCTGTTTTAGGCATTTGATGAAGCAATAGCTGAACTGGACACACTGAATGAAGAATCTTACAAAGATAGCACCCTGATTATGCAGCTACTTAGAGATAATCTTACTGTAAGTATCTTTGGAAAAAGTGGTTATGCCACTTAATTTCTATGGAACTTCATATCTTTAATACTGTTTCTAAATATGCAGTTATTTATTATTTATGGGTAATTGGAGTCCTGTGGAAAATGTTATCTTTGGAAATACTACAAGGCAATGGTCCCCAACCTTTCTGGTTCTGTAGACCAGCAGCAGCTGCTGGGTGGGGTGGAAGGGATGGTTTTACACATGCTGCTTGCGCAAATGCAGTTTCGCACACTCGCCCGCCACTTGTGCAGCCCGGTTCCCAATGGGGCCATGTGGACCAGAGGTCGGGGACCCTACTATAAGAGATAACATAAAGTGTCAGCGTTCCATCCAAGTTCCAATGAGTCACTCAGCACTCAGATAAGGATTTATCCAAGTAAGAATTTATTAAAGAAACCATGTTGGCACATCTGGGAAAAACCTGAATCTGAAGGCCCAGTGCTGAGTGAGTTATTGGACCTTGGATGAACCCTGACAGTAAGATCATTCATGTACCAAGGACGCCACCCCACTCCTCCTCTTCTCTAGCTGAAAATGTTACCTAGTTGGATCATGAAACATCTGCAAGAAAACCACCAAGCTTAGAGAGTACCGAGGACCCTACAGTCCTCCTCCTCCTCTTCCTCCAATCCCACTCCCTTCTAGCACGGATGATGCTGCCTAGTTGGGTCATGAAACAACCCAGCTCAGAGCGCACCGAGGACCCCTCTTTTCAACCCCGAGCCACAAATATTTCCCTTTATTAGTTCCTTGGCAATCTGAACATCTGTGCACCAGGTTAATCAACAGCCCTCCAAAAGCCGTGGATCAGATTTTATCACTCTACTGGGTCCTTAAAAAAGCAAAGGGAGATGCATCTGGCTTATTTTCTTCCAGTCCTTCCGATTTGTGCAGCTCTGACTTCCTTTTTCATTCCCCAAAGTATCTAAACCATGAAGTTCTTCTGCCCCAAAGCATCCCTCTTGGTCACTTTTATTCCCGCCATAAATCATAATTTCCTTTATGGGGGTAGAGGGAGGAGGACAACTTAACTTTCCCCGTGAGGTTTGTGCAGCAACAGATTCCCCCCCAAGGGCGGAAAGGACGAAGCTCACGAAGGTCTCCAGAACATAAACACCTCCACAAAGCTGTTTTTCTCCATATTGTAGAAAAGTGGCACTTAGCCAGACAGACACAAACAACTTTCCACTCGCCTCCTTTCTAAAAGAAAACAAAACAAGAGCGCAGCTCTTGGAAGAAAAAAACTCAAGTTGTCATGGAACTGAACACTAGCAGTACTTCAAAAAAAAATAATAAATAAATGTCTTTCATTGTTGAAAGTTTCCAGCCGCGCTCAATTACTCAGCTGTGGATAAGCCCATTTGCCGGAGTTAAGGGTCATTCGGCTCAGCAAACCTGAGCTCTACTAATTATTTCAGGTAGCAAGCGTCAATGGTATCATCGGATCCTATTCCAAGAACTGTGTTTCAGAGAGCCCTCGACTTACGACCACAATGGGAACCAGAATTTCCATTGCTAAGCCGGGCAGTTGTTAAGGGAATTGTGGTCGCGTTTTGGCGGTGATTGTTCAGTGAATCACAGCAGTGAATTTTGCGATCACTAAGCCTGGTTTCACCCCCATTGCGGTTCCAGAATTCAAGACCATTTTCCTGCTATTTAACAGAATCACGGAGTTGGAAGGGACCTTGGAGGTCTTCTAGTCCAATCCCTTGCTCAAGCAGGAGATCCCATACCATTCCAGACAAATCTCTTCTTAAAAACTTCCAGTGATG